>JAOANR010000011.1:10655983-10845737 GCA_030278955.1 Hygrophila difformis
AAAGTATCGCTACTTGAGACGAATGATGATCCGACCACTACAGGAACTTATTGAATTTCCAAGGTATGTCTACTTCTGCAAATTTTACCAGAGATCGCTCAACATTCCAAGTACTGATGGTCATAGCATTGTACAGGTTTTTCAGCTATTCATTAGAAGAAAGAATAATCCCAAGGCATCAGATTATGGTGGAAAATCGGATCAATTTTCAAGCTACGGTACATGCTAGCAAGCACAGATGAAGAGTTCAATGTAAGAGTCGCGGAAGCAGTGGAAAGACGGAGAAGATTTGAAATCAGCGAGGCATACCAAAATGAACATTCATCACAAAGCAATGACAACGCCAACACAGAGCATTTTCCACAAACCACATGACTTAGAGATTCATCTTGTACAGTATAAGCAGCAGTGTACTGTAGAGAAACCTTTTATGCAGACAAATTTTTAGATATATTAGAACAATAAATATCCCTCTGGTATGTGAAACTGTATTATTTCAAAACAATTACTCCATGAAATGAAATATCTCAATTGCAATTAGCAAATAAACAACCAGAAATCAATGTTTTGGGACAACATAAGACATCCATGGAAGAAATCAAACATAAACTGAAACCAGTTTCAGCTAATCCTTGCCAAAACTACCCACAAGCAAGTAGTTTTAGCTATTCTTGCCAAAATATAATCACAGGCAAGTACTGAAGGCAGTGTTCGATCAAAGTCAAGTTGCTGTCCTTATCTTAGGAGCTTCTCCAGCAGCATAGACCGGGTGAATGTCATAACCTTCCTTCGGCACAACATGAACCCATTTGCGTCCAGTCAACTTGTTGCGCTCAAATTTGACGCTCCCTTCCTTCAAGGCAAACAACGTGTGATCTCTCCCGATACCAACATAATCTCCCGGATGGAAACGAGTACCCCTTTGACGCACAATGATATTTCCCGGGATCACTCTCTGCAGAATATATAAAATACAAACAACAGTAAATAAACAAAAGCAATCCAAAGAATTCAGCAACATACATCCCTTCACTTCAAGCTCTTGGCCTCACCTCACCACCAAATTTTTTAACACCGAGATTCTTGGGCAAGGAGTCACGGACCATTTTTTGTTGGAACCTGCTGTCTTCTTGGTGGCCCATCGCTGAAAACAAGGTCAATCCTCTCCAGATGCTTCTGTGAAAAATAGGGGTTTTGGGGGGGGGGGGGGGGGTGGGGGGGGGGGTGTGGGGGGGTGGTGGTGATTATAAACTGAATGACTATGAAAGCATAAAGAGGTTGAAAACACAAGTTTTTAAATCTATGAATGGAGCAAAACTTGTTTCCAAGACAAAACCACACCAATAATTTAACGACCAAAAGACTTCACACCAACCCCACTGCCCATGTAATTGACATGCTAAAAAATATAAACAAAACAGAGACTTGTCAGTTGTTACCATCAACATAACCCACAGAAAACAGAGCCAAATACACTGCCAGAAATCCATATAACATCGAAATGAGCGGGAGCTACCTGTTTTTACATTTGAAATTAATGGATGGATGATGGTAAATTATGAACACAGCCATTTCAAACTAGGGTTCTCTATTCATTTTTACAAATGTAGCATTAACAATTTAACATAATGGCCGGAAGCCATAGGAAAAAAGAAAAAAAAGAAACTCTCACCGCCGGCAGAGCAATAAATAGGAGGGCTCGTAATCAAATCCCTAATGCTTAATCTTCTAAACAAAGACGCCGCTGAATTCATCGTTTTCCGCTAACTATTACAAGAAAAAGAACACCTGAATCTGGAAAACAAAACAAATAAATCGGATTAGCAAGGAAACGCTAAAAGCAAGCAAGCAAGGAGTATCATTGCATTTGAACAAAATTAATGGAGGGATTTCGTCGAATAGCTTAGAGTCACTGTTTAAAAAAACGGTAGAGAGGCGCGGGTGATTTTCGAACATGAGGCGCCGCCTCGAGCACAGCCGGCAAAAGCGTACGCCTTACCTGTGGTGAGGCGGCCGAGGCGGTTCGAGGCGGCGGCAGAGGGAAGTCACATCAAGTGTTTGTCTGCTCGTCGGAATCAGGCGGGGATATGCTGGCGGCGATCTTTCTGAAGCAGAGGCTTGAGAGGCTGGTTCTGGAGCAGGTGTTTTTGTATAGGGTTTTTTAAGATAGGAGAGTCCGGAAAGACCGACTGATGTGTTTTGTAGGCTTTATTATAAATAGGAGAGAAGGAAGAAAAAGAAGGCCAATCGACTAATGTATACAAACCTGGGAAATTGTACTCAATAAATAAAGGATGCCACCTAAATCTAGAATAATGTATTTATTAAATCTAATTCCCACCTTACTTATTAAACTAGTATTTTTTGCCCGCGCGTTGCACACGGGCGATGACTTTTTTTTTTCTTCTCTCATAAATAAGATTAATAATTTGTTAAGTAAATTTACAAAATAAATGTTATGGGGACTTTCTAAGCTACTGAATTATCATCAAACCCTTACTGAAGCAGTAGGATAGTCAAAATTGTATTTGAAATTTTATTCATAAAACATGATAGTCATATTTATTAATAAAGATTGGGAAATTACTTTTAAACCCAAAGTCGAATATTTTATTTAAGGAGAATGCATAGGAATTAGAAAGGACAGAGCAGGTAATCTAAAAAAATGTAAGGTAATAATAATGGTGTTACGTTTTTACTCGATGTCACAGAATTGTTTATAATACTATTTTTTTGGCTTAGAATTGTTTATAATACTATTGATATGCAGTATCTTAACAAAATTTATTTGTATAATGTCATATATAATTTCGAATATAATTGAAGCAATAAATTAAGAATTACCGGCGAGATTTATCTTTTTTTTAAATTTATTTTATGATAGTGTAGAATTACTGGGAGCATCTACATCAACAACTCCATTGCCTTTGGTTTCTAATTGTAAGATACAATATAAAATAATAATAATTACAATGTCATAGATTTTTTTCAAAAAAAAATACACATATGCATAAATGTTATGGGGACTTTTTATAGGCCAATTATCATCAATCCCATACAAAAACTGTAGGATTATAAAATCTGTATCCATAAATACTGATAACTATGCATTATAGAAGATTAAAGGATTGTATATTATGTAAAGAAGGCATGCAAATGAGTTGAAGATATAAATTATAGTTACCTATTTGGTGGTTTATCAGTAAAAAAACCCTATTGACTTGAATCTCGGTCGACTACTTGGACTTAACACAATATACGCTCGTCGTGGTCGGCCTCTTTTTCTAAGGATGTTTGTGCTTGGTAGCACACCATCGGATTATTCCTTATGCACAGATTTATCTTCTTGCAGTGTTCCTCTTTTCCGTGATAATTTATTTCCAGACGATGTAGCAGGATGGACCACTACATTTAAAAGTATGTTTTCTTTATTTTGGAATGATGACAGATCCATTGGTTACATAGATGTAAATAAATAAAAGAGGTGAAAACGTTTGATGTGAACATCATATTATAAACCAACAGAATTTAAATGAAAAAATAAAAGAGTTGAAGAATTAGATTATAGCATAGTAGTTTTAGTTTTGGTTTAAGGCTGAATACATAACTAAAGTGTAGGTCTTTTTCGTTAGAAGTTCACAGACAAAAATTACTAAAAAAAATAGAATTGGAAAAAAATAAAATAAAATCGTTCCCCTATAGATCTATTTCGTTAAAAGTCCATAGATAATATTGTTGAAGAGGGTTTTTTTACATGGAATTACACTCTTCAAGGAAAGCCACTCACAGCCCATCGAAAATGGAAATTAGAACCAACTACCATTAACCAAAAACATCTTGAATTTGATGCATACCTTAATTATAATTTTGTTGCAGCAGAGAGAGATAAACGGAAAATAAGTTCCAGTGCACTGTCATCTAAATTAAAAGTTCCAAACATTGTTGTTGCAAGTAGACGACAGAATCATAAAACTACAAAGAACTAACATTTGACAAACTTTAGGATAAATATTAAAATCATACAACTTAAAGATGAAGACTATTAATATGAAATATACTGATGTTGTAATGAATGACCGAGGCTTTAAATAATGTGGGCAGAAAATAAGATAAAACTCAATATATAGCAAGCAAGCATGCTGAATTAATCAGAAGAATGAGTAAATTCCATAAGTATAAAGTCAAGAGTAGAATGAGTAAACTGAACAAAGAAGACTGAAAGATTTGTCATATTCGGGGATATGATTAGGAAAAGCTATCAATAAAATATGAACAAATAATATACGATCTGCCATTTGCTTCTCTAATTCACCATAAACCAACTTCCACCATTAGAATTCAGATTTATTCTATGGTACTGATGGAGGCTAATTGTTGCTTCTCTTCAATTCAATACGTTGTTTTATCATTTTTTGAATCTAAAAAATTAAGTATTGTGCAATTACACTTCACCTCTGGTTATCCAAAATTATAGCAATTGTAAGGCCAAAGCAAAGAACTGTACATGATATGTTGGATGGTGTTGCGATTAATTCGGGATTAAACCTAACCTTATGGCTGTAGTTTGCTCAGCTTCGCTGCTTCCAGTTTCCTTAGTGGTGTGGAACTCAATTTCTCCCTGCAAGATTATTCCCACACTAAATCAACAACTTGAATCTGCTGATATTTATAAAGTTTTGAGTTTGTAAACCCAGGATACATAAGCAAAACAGCACCACAGATTGAAATATGTTTCTCAGACCTTTAGTTGTGGAAGACCTATGTCAGCCCCCTTCCTATTTACGGATAGCCCTCCTGGAAATGTCTTCCTGCTAAAGTGCTGCAGGGTATGTACTGAATTACCTTGAAAACTTCTACAGAATGAAATAGTTAAAACGTACTAATAGTTTGGGTTCATAAAAACTGAAGTTTAAGATCAATAAGAAATTTAAATACAAAGAAAGGGCAAACTACGTACAAAAAGTAAATGTACATGCAATAAACAGATTGGCTAAAGACAGCAAGATATCATCTTTGAGACAACATGGAGAGATCACTCAAAGAGATGGAAAAATATAAGGCGAAAACATCAACCCCTAATTCTATACTCTAAGCTGATAAGATTACTTTTAATGGAAGTGATTTCAGATGCTCACATTCACATATACTGAAGGGTGCAATTTCTATACCCAAAAGTAAAGCTAAGCATTAACATAACGCTCTATACCAAAAATTAAACTATCTTCAGGGTAAAGCTTCTATTCCAGTTTTGAAAAGACAGGTTCTAAAGTGTTTCTACGTAAGTTGGTTCCATTGGTCAATATGAACAGTACATAATGTAGAAGTCCATATACATCTGTTTCTGTAAAAGTCCATAGATAATAGAATTGGTAACAAAAAAATAAAACAATATGTATGATGGAAGGTGATAACATGTAGTATACTGAAATGAGATGTGAAAGCTCTAAATATTGTTGCAAATAGACGAATAGATTTTTAAAACTACAATGAAGCGAAGCGATTTCAAATTTTAATGGAAGCTCCAAATATTGTTGCAAGAACAGATTCTTAAAACTACAAAGATCCCACATTTGACAAAAATTTCTTTATGATAAATATAGAAATCGTACAAACTACAAAAATTTCTTTATGATAAATATAGAACAGATTCTTTAATGCTCACTGATGTGAAATTTAGTTGCGAGATGGGGAAATTGACCATAGCCCTAACCTGATGAAGGAAAGCGAGGGAAGTCCAAGGGAAATCGCGACAGATAGGATTTGAGAAAAGTCCGAGGGAAGGCGCGGCGGCTAGGGTTATACGGAGTCTGAACGGCGACGCACGGGTGTCTCTGAGAAAGGGAGAGGATGCGCAGGCGGGAATGTGGTGGCGACAGTGCGTGGCGGCGGCAGTGCGTGGAGGGAAGGGCGATGGGTAGCTAGTGAGAGGGGAGTTGAATTATGCGTTGAATGTGAAATACTCAATTTGAGAAGAAGACACACAAATGGACGGTAAGAGATGAATATTTGTGTAATCGGATGGCTCTGGATTTTTTACATGAAGTGGGTTTAGGGTTTTTACATTTTAGACCCTGAAAGTGAATTTACATTTTAGACCCTGAAAGAGGGATTTTTAGATGTAAATTACATTTATACCAAAAATATAATATATTTTATAAAGAGAATAGGCAGGAATTGAGAAGGGTATAACAGGTAAAATGAGAAAAAATGCTTTCAGGATTTATTATAGTAATAGATATTGTAATAAAATAATTTCTAAAAGGCTCCTCCTAAATTATTTTAATATATTATATATTTTATGCATTTGTTAATTTACGCTTCGATTTTACGCCTCGGACCGCCTCGAGGCTTACGCCTCATGAGGCGGAACAAAAACGTACCGCCTCAAAAAAACGTACTTTAAAACTTTGCTTAGAGTCAGTGGTGATTCCAGCACTTAGAACAAGGGTGTGCGAATTCGATATAAATTATAAAACAATAATCATCTAGTATCTCTTTTTCAGCATAAGACAACCAAAAAGAACATTGGAGAAACCTGTTATAGCCCTCAGTTAAGACACATACAATGCTTACCAACAAATAAGCTTCGAATAGTAGAGTTAAAGTAGCACACCAAATGTGAACCCATATTGAAGAATATTCTGGGCCATCCTCTAAACAACATCAAATACATAAATTCGATACGCAGCCAGTTTACCAACACAGAGCCCATCAATTTCTCAAAACCCATAATGACATCACTAGAGTCTAAAAATTAGACCACAAACACATACCCACTGTTAAAATTTTAAAACTCAAAGCTATAAGGATAAAACAAGGAGGGACAACTAATTATGTGGGTCTGTGTCTGGGTAATCCCAAAATTAAATAAATGAATCCAATGGATAGAGGTCTTGTGTTCACTAAATAATAACCATAATAATCTATGTAAACTACTCAATCTTATCACCAAACACAACTTCTCCATGAGAATCACCTAGCATTTAGCAAAGAATGGATCTGCAATCTGTCACGATACACGCGTGAGTGGATTTAATTCTCAATTTCATCAATATGTTATCTGATTCAGGAGGGCTCCTCTGGGCGAAGAGGCGGTGAGCGTGAGAGATATAGCTGGTGGATGGAGCAGAGGCGAAACACAGAAGGGGGCGTGAGCAATCAGCGCGAGAGAGCAGGGAAGAAGGGCGCGAGAGGGAGCAGAGAAATAGACCAAGCAGAGGGGGCGTAAGAGCGAAGGAAAGACGGGGGCACGAGACTGTGAGATGGAGCGGAGCGGCTGAGAAAGAAGTCTGGAGCGGAGCGGCGTTTAGAGGAGAAGGGAACAAGAAGAAAAAAAGAAAAAAAAACAAAAAACAAAAAAGAAAAAACGTATAAAAACCGACCGGAATATCTTATTAGGATCGACCATTTTAATGAATTTTTTTAAAAAATATAAATAAAAAAACTCTCTCTAAAATCAATCAGACTCTTCACGGATTCTATATAAATCAGTCAACTCTGTATGGATTCTGTGGACTTTTTAAACTCACCGACTTTTTAAAGTCTATAAAAGTCTAATAAACTCTCAATTGAATACACCCCTAAGGGAATAATTGCAAAAAACGTTCATATTCTTATCATTTTCCCCCTATTCGTCCCATTCGAATTTTTATCCCCCATTAGTCCGCTTCGTATGCTAATGTAATACCCAGGAGAATGGCTTAAATGAAGTAAAATAAGCTACTCATACCAACAACGTACCTTTCTTTCATGGGAAACATTCTATAAGACTCCAAAGTTAAGTGTGCTTGCCTTGGAGCAATTCTACGATGCGTGACCTCCTTGGAAGTCTCTCAGGGTGTGCGTGAGTGAGGCCAAAACACATTGGAATTTTAAAACTCAAAGCTACATAAAACAAGGAGGGACAACTAATTATGTGGGTCTGTGTCTGGGTAATCCCAAAATTAGATAAATGAATCCAATGGATAGGGGTCTTGTGTTCACTAAATAATAACCATAATAATCTATATAAACTACTCAATCTTATCACCAAACACAACTTCTCCATGAGAATCACCTAGCAGTTAGCAAAGAATGGATCTGCAATCTGTCACGATACACGCTTGAGTGGATTTAATTCACAATTGCATCAATATGTTACCTGATTCAGGAGGGCTCCTCTGGGCGAAGAGGCAGTGAGCGTGAGAGATATAGCTGGTGGATGGAGCAGAGGCGAAACACAGAAGGGGGCGTGAGCAATCAGCGCGAGAGAGCAGGGAAGAAGGGCGCGAGAGGGAGCAGGGAAATAGACCAAGCAGAGGGGGCGTAAGAGCGAAGGCAAGACGGGGGCACGAGACTGTGAGAGTGAGCGGAGCGGCTGAGAAAGAAGTCTGGAGCGGAGCGGCGTTTAGAGGAGAAGGGAACAAGAAGAAAAAAAGAAAAAAAACAAAAAACAAAAAAGAAAAAACGTATAAAAACCGACCGGAATTTCTTATTAAGATCGACCATTTTAATGAATTTTTTTAAAAAATATAAATAAAAAAAACTCTCTCTAAAATCAATCAGACTCTTCATGGATTCTATATAAATCAGTCAACTCTATATGGATTCTGTGGACTTTTTAAACTCACCGACTTTTTAAAGTCTATAAAAGTCTAATAAACTATAAATTGAATATACCCCTAAGGGAATAATTGCAAAAAACGTTCATATTCTTATCATTTTTCCCCTATTCGTCCCATTCGAATTTTTATCCCCCATTAGTCCGCTTCGTATGCTAATGTAATACCCAGGAGAATGGCTTAAATGAAGTGAAATAAGCTACTCATACCAATAACGTACCTTTCTTTCTTGGAAAACATTCTATAAGACTCCAAAGTTAAGTGTGCTTGCCTTGGAGCAATTCTACGATGCGCGACCTCCTTGGAAGTCTCTCAGGGTGTACGTGAGTGAGGCCAAAACACATTAGAATTTTAAAACTCAAAGCTACATAAAACAAGGAGGGACAACTAATTATGTGGGTCTGTGTCTGGGTAATCCCAAAATTAGATAAATGAATCCAATGGATAGGGGTCTTGTGTTCACTAAATAATAACCATAATAATCTATATAAACTACTCAATCTTATCACCAAACACAACTTCTCCATGAGAATCACCTAGCATTTAGCAAAGAATGGATCTGCAATCTGTCACGATACACGCGTGAGTGGATTTAATTCTCAATTTCATCAATATGTTACCTGATTCGGGAGGGCTCCTCTGGGCGAAGAGGCGGTGAGCGTGAGAGATATAGCTGGTGGATGGAGCAGAGGCGAAACACAGAAGGGGGCGTGAGCAATCAGCGCGAGAGAGCAGGGAAGAAGGGCACGAGAGGGGGCAGGGAAATAGACTAAGCAGAGGGGGCGTAAGAGCGAAGGCAAGACGGGGGCACGAGACTGTGAGAGGGAGCGGAGCGGCTGAGAAAGAAGTCTGGAGCGGAGCGGCGTTTAGAGGAGAAGGGAACAAGAAGAAAAAAAGAAAAAAAAAACAAAAAATAAAAAAGAAAAAACGTATTAAAACCGACCGGAATATCTTATTAGGATCGACCATTTTAATGAATTTTTTTAAAAAATATAAATAAAAAAACTCTCTCTAAAATCAATCAGACTCTTCATGGATTCTATATAAATCAGTCAACTCTATATGGATTCTGTGTACTTTTTAAACTCACCGACTTTTTAAAGTCTATAAAAGTCTAATAAACTCTAAATTGAATACACCCCTAAGGGAATAATTGCAAAAAACGTTCATATTCTTATCATTTTTCCCATATTCGTCCCATTCGAATTTTTATCCCCCATTAGTCCGCTTCGTATGCTAATGTAATACCTAGGAGAATGGCTTAAATGAAGTGAAATAAGCTACTCATACCAACAACGTACCTTTCTTTCTTGGGAAACATTCTATAAGACTCCAAAGTTAAGTGTGCTTGCCTTGGAACAATTCTACGATGCGTGACCTCCTTGGAAGTCTCTCAGGGTGTGCGTGAGTGAGACCAAAACACATTGGAATTTTAAAACTCAAAGCTACATAAAACAAGGAGGGACAACTAATTATGTGGGTCTGTGTCTGGGTAATCCCAAAATTAGATAAATGAATCCAATGGATAGGGGTCTTGTGTTCACTAAATAATAACCATAATAATCTATATAAACTACTCAATCTTATCACCAAACACAACTTCTCCATGAGAATCACCTAGCATTTAGCAAAGAATGGATCTGCAATCTGTCATGATACACGCGTGAGTGGATTTAATTCTCAATATCATCAATATGTTACCTGATTCAGGAGGGCTCCTCTGGGCGAAGAGGCGGTGAGCATGTAATACCCGAAAATTTTACAACATAAAATAAATAAATAATAAAGAGAACATAATAAATAAATAAAGAATCATAAAAGATGAGAAATGGAATTTAAATTAAAAAGGAAACAAAATTCCGAGAACCCGGGAAGCCGAAGACAATTTAATCGAATAAATGGTTATACGGAAGCCCAACACCGATGGACTCAATAACCCGAGTCCAAATGTAAATTTAGATCCGAATAAAATTAGGATGGGAAATCGGAGCCCAAAGATACCCCGGAAATCGGAATCGGGGAACATAGAGGGATAGAAGTCCGAAAGAGAGGAGGAAAAGCGCGACGGATCGCACGACCCGCCCGGACCGGAGTCCAGGCGTGAGTGGCGCGCTGGCCGCGCGGTTGTTGGCCTTAGACCGCGCCACGACCGCGCCTCACTGGCAGCAACAAACCAAGCGAGATTTTCTCGCCCGAACGCGGATTTTTCGACTTTTGGTTGAACATCTTTCGACTCTAGACTCTTAGAGTCAGATCTTGGACGCCCTAGGCCTTAGTTATCTATAAATAAGACCTCCGAAAAGCTCCGAATACGTTTTAAAATCCTACGAAATCTCTCTACACGTTGAAACCCTAATCCCGGAGTCGTCGGAGGCACGAAGGCAAGAGAGGGGACTGGGTTGGACGAAAATCCAAGGACTCCCGTCATCGTGGTAAGATCTGATCCCTTCCTTACCATTTGTGATTCGAAAACGAATCCTAATTAAACCTCTTTTCTATTCTAAACCCCGATCCGGACGCGTTGAGGAAAAACGAAGGATCTCGGAGGGAGAACGAAGAACGTGGAAGCCACGCCTCCGAATCATCGAGCCGAGACATCCATAGATCTGTAAGTTAACGCTTACACGGTTTTGGGAGTAGTTAAAATATTTAAATCTAGAAACTTAATCAAATCTTTCGTAAATCTGTCCACATGTGATTTCTAACGGCGCAACAGTTTTGTCTAATTTTTCCGATCCTTAAAACGATCTCAAATGGGAAAACGTAAAACACGAAAAACATTCCTAAGGCTTAGATCTATCTACTGTAAAATTTTCATAATTTTTCATCGTATTTTGATATCCGAAAACGACCACGAACAGACCTACCTGTGGTTTAGATATAGAAACGATGATAGATTCTTTATTCGAATTTGTTGGTGATTTCTACCTTAGATCTAGACCGATCTAGGCTTGGCGTTGAACATAAGAGTTGTAGATCTATACGTTATGAATATCTACGTAAAATTTCAGAATTTTTCGTGATGATTTGATGTATGAAATCCACCCCAAACCGAACTGGTTTACAATCGGATCTTGAAAACTGGACAGAACATAGGTATGATCTTGATCACGTTTTGGACTATGGTTCTAGGCCAAATTAGATCTTTAGTCGAACATGAAAGTTGTAGATAATTGTCTTAGAAAGGTCCCTGTAAAATTTAATCAAATTTGGAGTTCATTTGCTATGGTGGATCTCGAAACTTTTAAACTGCTGTGTGAAAACACGGACAGATTTTTAATCTGACGAAAATTGACGTTGTTGACCTGTTTCGGTATCTTGGATCGAAAAAGTTAAAACACAAAAGTTGTTCATCTCGACGTTTCTGAGTCACTAGTCAATTTTCAGAAATTTTGGAATTAAAACTGATTTTTCACGAATTTTGGAGTAAACAGCATTTTATAAACTTATATTTGCGAAACTTGTGAAATTTACGAAACTTGTTCAAACCTTGCGGCTTCGATTCCCCAAGGCGTCTGTGTCCCTGCGGGTTCGATTCCCCAGGATGTCTGTGTCAAACCTTGCGGGTTCGATTCCCCAGGGTGTGTTTGAGTTCTTGCGGGTTCGATTCCCCAAGGGCGATTGTATGTTCTCCTGCGGGTTCGATTCCCCAGGATGTCCGTGTCAAACCTTGCGGGTTCGATTCCCCAGGGTGTGTCTTTCTGCGGGTTCGATTCCCCAGAATATGTGTTGATTCCTACGGGTTCGATTCCCTAGGATGTATGTGAGTTCTTGCGGGTTCGATTCCCCAAGGGCGATTGTCTGTTTTCTTGCGGGTTCGATTCCCCAAGAATAAATTATACTAGATTATATCGAATAAAAGAGGAAGAGTGAAATCCTGAAATACTTGAGCATTTTCCTTATTTAAATTATGCCTTTAAATTATGTCTTGCGATTATTTTATCATGTTGTAGAACAAATTACACTATGCACATGTTTCCTTTAAATTTAAATAAAGGCTTTGAAACCCCTTAATCATGTTTGTGTTAACTTACTCAGCACGTAGTGCTGACCAAACCATTTTTATTTCTTTTTCTTCCAGAGTTGAGAATTATGCATCGTCATATGCATACACGGGAAGCTTGGGGTGATATATTATCTTGAATGTTTGTATTAGACTAGATCTTGCATGAACGGGCCTGTTTAACCCGTGACTAGGCCATGTTGGCCCTATATTTAAATTCCGCTGCGATACATACATGTAAATATTATTTTTCCGCTGCAACTTTGATGTATTATTTTTAAATTATATGTAAATGGGCTGTTTGAATGTTTTAAATTCTGAAAAACCATAGCCTTGCATCTCTTTAGCAAGCTCGGAGAAACCGTGTCTTGCTAGGGAGGTGTGGCGGTGACATCCCGACCTGGGTGACCAAAAACCGGGGTGTTACAAAGTGGTATCAGAGCCCAGAATATTTTAAAGCTATTTATTTGAAAGAAAATATCTGATACCAAAAGTGGTATCAGAGCCTGACTACTTTTAAACTATTAGACTATTATTTTTAAACTATTATTTTTAAACCATTATTATTTTTAAAGTACTATTAATATTTTGACTATTATTTTAAATTTTAAAGTATTATTTCCATGGAGAAATTTTTATTTTAAAACCCATGGGAAAAAAAAATATATAGTGCATTAAAATATTTTTTTGGGGGGAATCATCATTTGCACTTACATATTGCATCTCTTCTATGAACTTAGAATCTTGGCGAATTTGAACTTAGAATCTTGGCGAATTGAACTTAGAATCTTGGTAAAGTGGAACCTAGAATCTTGGCGAATATTAACTTAGATCTCTTGCTACACCTAGATAACTTAGAGGCTTGACATCGAATTAGAAACGCTCACTAGAGACTGATGTTGCCTTAGTTCTAGATCGTGTTTATCTAAGCGCACGCCTAAGCATAACAAATCTCGGCTCTAGCCATTCCTATCATGGTACGAACTAGAAAACTTCCTCATGTGGAACAATAAGAAAATCAAGTTTTATTAAAACACTTTTTATTCCAAAAATCTTGTTTGGAGTTCCAAACCACAAATCCGAAAATTTGAAATTAGAAATTTACGAAACGTCTTGTTCGAGCGATCTATCTAAACCAAGATAAGATAATCTATACACGTTATAACAGAAAATGGCGCCTAGGAGGAAACCAAGGAAGGTGAGTCCAAACGGCACTGACGCTAACCTGTCCAACACGCCCAACAACAGCGAAAGTCCTCAGAACCTAGGAGAGCAAGTGCCTCAAGTGCCCAATAATATGGAAGCACGTTTAAAAACGATAGAGGGATTCCTAGTAGCATTAGGAAATGCGGAGGTGCATAGGACACCTGCAGCAGTAACTCCGCCCGTAGCTCAAACCAACTATCTAGTGTTGGTGAATCCCTATCAACCACCACGTTATGAGGGGCAGGAGGATCCCGCCAAACTAGAGGGGTGGATCCGTACATTTGATAAGTTCTTGGATGCTATCAAATGTCCTGATGAGGCAAAGACACGAGTAGCAACCTACTACTTAGGAGGCGAAGCCGATGAGTGGTGGCAAGACCTCCAGAGGAATTTAGAAGAAGCTGAAGAAGCTTATTCGTGGACTAAACTTAAGGAGGAACTAAGGGACCGCTTCTACCCCATGAGCACCAAGGCGGCAATGTACGAAGAGTTTTTATCACTGAAGCAAGAGGGACGGACGGTGCAGGAGTATTACACCCGGTTTAAGGAGTTGGTACGATTTGCTACGAGGATAGTACCAACCGACTCTGACAAGGCTCAGAAATTCGAGATGGGTCTGAACCTTAGTATCCGGGAGATACTTGCAGTAGGACAATTCACGAACCTGCAGACGGTTTATGATCGAGTTGTAGCAATTGATCGAGTCCAGCAACTGAAGCGTAAGGAAAATGGGGAGACGAGCAAGGACTCGCAAGGAGTTGAGAAGAAGAATCGGAGCAATAACGGTGGACAAGATAGGAACGAGAATAAGGATTTCTATAATGGGAGAAATGGCATACGTCGTACAGTCGTACCACGTTGCCCACAGTGCCATCAAGCCCATCTGGTGCGCGAGTGCCCAAGGCGTGGGACTTGTTATAGATGTGGTGGGGAAGACCACATGATTAGAGAATGTAATGTTCGTGAGGAGATGATTGAGAAGAGGATAGAGTTGGTAAACCCTCAACAAGGAGATCAAGGAAGAGAATAAAAAGTAGGCAGTTATGGGGACATAACTGAAGTCCTAAGGGGGAGAGGATGTAATACCCCGTAAAATAGACATTTATTTTTGACGAAATGTATTCCGAATGAATAAATAAACATATTCAAATTGTTTTGAACTACGTTATGGCTTGATCCCTTCACCAGGTATGTAGGCAGCTTAGAAATTTTAATTCTAAGTTCAGTCACAAAATAATAAAACAAACAAAAAGACTTTGGCACGAGAAAAGCCGAAACACAACTTCGAGGACGAAGTTGATTCTTAAGGAGGGTAGACTGTAATACCCGAGAATTTTACAACATAAAATAAATAAATAATAAAGAGAACATAATAAATAAATAAAGAATCATAAAAGATGAGAAATGGAATTTAAATTAAAAAGGAAACAAAATTCCGAGAACCCGGGAAGCCGAAGACAATTTAATCGAATAAATGGTTACACGGAAGCCCAACACCGATGGACTCAATAACCCGAGTCCAAATGTAAATTTAGATCCGAATAAAATTAGGATAGGAAATCGGAGCCCGAAGATACCCCGGAAATCGGAATCGGGGAACATAGAGGGATAGAAGTCCGAAAGAGAGGAGGAAAAGCGCGACGGATCGCACGACCCGCCCGGACCAAAGTCCAGGCGTGAGTGGCGCGCTGGCCGCGCGGTTGTTGGCCTTAGACCGCGCCACGACCGCGCCACACTGGCAGCAACAAACCAAGCGAGATTTTCTCGCCCGAACGCGAATTTTTCGACTTTCGGTTGAACATCTTTCGACTCTAGACTCTTAGAGTCAGATCTTGGACGCCCTAGGCCTTAGTTATCTATAAATAAGACCTCCGAAAAGCTCCGAATACGTTTTAAAACCCTACGAAATCTCTCTACACGTTGAAACCCTAATCCCGGAGTCGTCGGAGGCACGAAGGCAAGAGAGGGGACTGGGTTGGACGAAAATCCAAGGACTCCCGTCATCGTGGTAAGATCTGATCCCTTCCTTACCATTTGTGATTCGAAAACGAATTCTAATTAAACCTCTTTTCTATTCTAAACCCCGATCCGGACGCGTTGAGGAAAAACGAAGGATCTCGGAGGGAGAACGAAGAACGTGGAAGCCACGCCTCCGAATCATCGAGCCGAGACATCCATAGATCTGTAAGTTAACGCTTACACGGTTTTGGGAGTAGTTAAAATATTTAAATCTAGAAACTTAATCAAATCTTTCGTAAATCTGTCCACATGTGATTTCTAACGGCGCAACAGTTTTGTCTAATTTTTCCGAACCTTAAAACGACCTCAAACGGGAAAACTTAAAACACAAAAAAATTCTTAAAGCTTAGATCTATCTACTGTAAAATTTTCATAATTTTTCATCGTGTTTTGATATCCGAAAACGACCACGAACAGACCTACCTGCGGTTTAGATCTTGAAACGATGATAGATTCTTTATTCGAACTTGTTGGTGATTTCTACCTTAGATCTAGACCGATCTAGGCTTGGCGTTGAACATAAGAGTTGTAGATCTATACGTTATGAATACCTACGTAAAATTTCAGAATTTTTTGTGATGATTTGATGTATGAAATCCACCCCAAACCGATCTGGTTTACAATCGGATCTTGAAAACTGGACAGAACATAGGCATGATCTTGATCAAGTTTTTGACTATGGTTCTAGGCCGAATTAGATCTTTAGTTGAACATGAAAGTTGTAGATAATTGTCTTAGGAAGGTCCCTGTAAACGTTCATCAAATTTGGAGTTCATTTGCTATGGTGGATCTCGAAACTTTTAAACTGTGTGTGAAAACGCGGACAGATTTTTAATCTGACGAAAATTGACGTTGTTGACCTGTTTCGGTATCTCGGATCGAAAAAGTTAAAAACACAAAAGTTGTTCATCTCTACGTTTCCGAGTCACTGGTCAATTTTCAGAAATTTTGGAATTAAAACTGATTTTTCACGAATTTTGGAGTAAACAGCATTTTATAAACTTATATTTGCGAAACTTGTGAAATTTACGAAACTTGTTCAAACCTTGCGGGTTCGATTCCCCAAGGCGTCTGTGTCCCTGCGGGTTCGATTCCCCAGGATGTCTGTGTCAAACCATGCGGGTTCGATTCCCCAGGGTGTGTTTGAGTTCTTGCGGGTTCGATTCCCCAAGGGCGATTGTATGTTCTCCTGCGGGTTCGATTCCCCAGGATGTCCGTGTCAAACCTTGCGGGTTCGATTCCCCAGGGTGTGTCTTTCTGCGGGTTCGATTCCCCAGAATATGTGTTGATTCCTATGGGTTCGATTCCCTAGGATGTATGTGAGTTCTTGCGGGTTCGATTCCCCAAGGGCGATTGTCTGTTTTCTTGCGGGTTCGATTCCCCAAGAATAAATTATACTAGATTATATCGAATAAAAGAGGAAGAGTGAAATCCTGAAATACTTGAGCATTTTCCTTATTTAAATTATGCCTTTAAATTATGTCTTGCGATTATTTTATCATGTTGTAGAACAAATTACACTATGCACATGTTTCCTTTAAATTTAAATAAAGGCTTTGAAACCCCTTAATCATGTTTGTGTTAACTTATTCAGCACGTAGTGCTGACCAAACCATTTTATTTCTTTTTCTTCCAGAGTTGAGAATTATGCATCGTCATATGCATACACGGGAAGCTTGGGGTGATATATTATCTTAAATGTTTGTATTAGACTAGATCTTGCATGAACGGGCCTGTTTAACCCGTGACTAGGCCATGTTGGCCCTATATTTAAATTCCGCTGCGATACATACATGTAAATATTATTTTTCCGCTGCAACTTTGATGTATTATTTTTAAATTATATATAAATGGGCTTTTTGAATGTTTTAAATTCTGAAAAACCATAGCCTTGCATCTCTTTAGCAAGCTCGGAGAAACCGTGTCTTGCTAGGGAGGTGTGGCGGTGACATCCCGACCTGGGTGACCAAAAACCGGGGTGTTACAGAGCATGAGAGATATAGTTGGTGGATGGAGCATAGGCGAAACACAGAAGGGGTCGTGAGCAATCAGCGCGTGAGAGCAGGGAAGAAGGGCGCGAGAGGGAGCAGGGAAATAGACCAAGGAGAGGAGGTGTAAGAGCGAAGGCAAGACGGGGGCACGAGACTGTGAGAGGGAGCGGAGCGGCTGAGCAAGAAGTCTGGAGCGGAGCGGCGTTTAGAGGAGAAGGGAACAAGAAGAAAAAAGAAGAAAACAAAAAAGAAAAAACGTATAAAAACCGACCGGAATATCTTATTAGGATCGACCATTTTAATGAATTTTTTAAAAAAATATAAATAAAAAAACTCTCTCTAAAATCAATGATACTCTTCATGGATTCTATATAAATCAGTCAACTCTATATGGATTCTGTGGACTTTTTAAAGTCTATAAAAGTTTAATAAACTCTCAATTGAATACACCCCTAAGGGAATAATTGCAAAAAACGTTCATATTCTTATCATTTTTCCCCTATTCGTCCCATTCGAATTTTTATCCCCCATTAGTCCGCTTCGTATACTAATGTAATACCCAGGAGAATGGCTTAAATGAAGTGAAATAAGCTACTCATACCAACAACGTACCTTTCTTTCTTGGGAAACGTTCTATAAGACTCGAAAGTTAAGTGTGCTTGCTTTGGAGCAATTCTACGATGCGTGACCTCCTTGGAAGTCTCTCAGAGTGTGCGTGAGTGAGGCTAAAACACATTGGAATTTTAAAACTCAAAGCTACATATGTAATACCCGGGATTTTTATCGGCGTCCAAAGGAATAAAATTTATTTCTTAATCAAATCAAGGTTGAAATATCTCCGAGAAGAAGAAAATAATTTATCACTATAAATTATTGCTCGGAAATGAAACGCCGATAGATTCAAAAATTCAAAATGGAATAAAGGAGGGAAAGGAAGCCCGAAGACATTCCATGAAATCGAGTCAAAAGAATTGAAACTAAATTCAAGAAAGAAAAGAATTTTAATTCCAGGAACCCGTGAAGTTGGAAATAAATTAATTAGATAAATTGTTGCACGGGAGTCAAAAGACGACGAATTAGAAGCCGACGAATCCAAATGCAACGGACTCAAGATTTCAAGTACGGGATTAACTCGAGACGAGATTGATTTAAGATAAGAATTTATAATCCGAGAATGACCCGAAAAATCGAGCCCGAAAACGTAGGAGCACAGAAGTCCGAAAGAGAGGAGAAAAGGCCCGATCGGATCGCCCGGACCCGCCCGGACCGAGGTCCTGGCGCAGGCCGTGCGCTGGCCGCGCGGTCTTTAGCCTAGGTGCGCGCCAAGGGCGCGTGACACCCCCAGAATTCGGCAACAACGCGTCCCGACGATTTTCTTGCCATATTTTCGACCCCCGACGATGGAAACTCGATCCCGGGCTATGGAAGGATATAGGGGACGACCTTAGACTGCTCCCTAACCCAAAAAATCCGAAAATTACAATCCTAGAGCAGCCATCTTCTCCACACATTCTCTCCAACTCTTCCCAAAGTCGAAAACCCCGAAATCCCTTGTGTTCTTGAAGTTCCGACGACGAAATCCGAACAAGAAGGACTTGTGAAGGAGAAGACAGACCCCTAGGATGTTGGTAAGTAGTTTTTGAGTTTATCTACACCTTTTTGAATCCGAAAATCGAATCTAACTAAGGATTTTTACTTGCGGATTCGGTTCGTGGACGTTGGAAGAGGAAACCGACTTGAGGAGATTCGTTCGTGACACCCCGTGGATTCCGGACGACCCCGTGACCTCCTAGACATCATCCCCACTGTAAGTTAATGCTTACTTGGTTTTGGGTGACTTAAAATGCAACCAAACATAGAGATTTAGAAACTCAAAAATCTGTCAACACGAAAAACCCCCGGCGCAGCATTTTGGTGCGAATTTTTCGAACACTTAAAACTACTCAAACGGAAAAACTCAAAACATGAAAAATGTTTCTAATACAAATATCTAGTTCGTGTAAAATTTTCATAATTTTTCGTTGTGTTTTGATACCCGGAAATGGCCTCCAACAAACCTGCCCTAAAAGTCGAACACGAAACTGTAACAGATTTAAAATTCGGGCCAAAACCCCTACTTCAAGAGTTCAAACCGAAAAACTCAAAACTACACTTTTGATCCTAACACATTAAACTATGTTGTGTAAAAATTTCATCGATTTTCATCAACGTTTGCTACCCCAAATCGATCCGAACATAAACTGTGATTTAAAACCCTTTATGAAATCTGACAGTGCAATGGTCCGAACTTGATGAGCATTGTTCTATATTTTCTAGTCCGATTTGATCTTCACAATCTAAAGAAAAGTTGTAGGAAATCATGTCTAGTATGCGCATATAAAATTTCAGAATTTTTGGAGTCCATTTGATATATTAAAAAGTCGAATCTTTGAATGGTGTCGAATCTGAAAACCTGACAGCACACTACTTATGTGAAAGACTTGATTTTTGACTCATTTCCTTAACCCGGATCGAGAAATTTAAAACACAAAACTTGTTCGTCTCTGTGTTTTTGATTTACTAGTGAAGTTTTAGAATTTTCGGACTTAAAATGAATTTTTAAATAATTATGGAGTAAGACAGCGACTTGTGTAAGTTATATTTGAGAATTTTGTGAAACTTGCGAAATGCTTTCTTACCTTGCGGGTTCGATTCCCCAGGATGTGTGTTGATTCCTATGGGTTCAATTCCCTAGGATGTATTTGAGTTCTTGCGGGTTCGATTCCCCAAGGGCGATTGTTTGTTTTCCTGCGGGTTCGATTCCCCAGGATGTGTGTTGATTCCTATGGGTTCAATTCCCTAGGATGTATTTGAGTTCTTGCGGGTTCGATTCCCCAAGGGCGATTGTTTGTTTTCCTGCAGGTTCGATTCCCCAGGATGTGTGTTGATTCCTATGGGTTCAATTCCCTAGGATGTATTTGAGTTCTTGCGGGTTCGATTCCCCAAGGGCGATTGTTTGTTTTCCTGCGGATTCGATTCCCCAGGATGTGTGTTGATTCCTATGGGTTCAATTCCCTAGGATGTATTTGAGTTCTTGCGGGTTCGATTCCCCAAGGGCGATCGGTTGTTTTCCTGCGGGTTCGATTCCCCAGGACGTGTGTTGATCCTACGGGTTTGATTCCCTAGGATGCGTTTAAGTTATTGCGGGTCCATTTTCCCGAGAACATATTATACTAGATCATATCGAACAAAAGTGAAAGAGTGAAATCCTTGAAATACCAAATCCTGAAATCATGAGGGAATTAAGAGAATTGAATATTTTCTTCGTTTTAAATTATGCCATTTAATTATTAGTGGATGATTAACTTAAATTGTGTATTACCTACAAGCATGTTTTATTAAATTTAATTAAAGGCTTTGAAACCCCTAAATCATGCTAGGTGTTAACTTACTCAGCACGTTTTGCTGACCCAAACCATTTCCTTCTTTTTCCTACAGAGCATATGGATTATACTGAGCACGTACATGCATGGGAATGTTTGGGAACACTTTATTTTAAATTTGCATTAGACTATCGTATGAACGGGCCTGTTTAACCCGTGTTTTGGCCATGTCGGCCCTTATACTTTATTTCCGCTGCACAACTTATATTTCCGCTGCGTGTATGGATGATTATTATTTTTAAATATAAGTATTTCCGGACTTGGTTGTTTAAAATTATTTTATACCCTTAGCCTTGCATCTTTCAAGTGAGCTCGAATGAAGTCGTGTCTTGCTTGGGAGGTGTGGCGGTGACATCCCGGCCTGGGTTATCAAATCCGGGGTGTTATAGAGTGGTATCAGAGCCCGGACTATTTTTTTAAAACTAGTATTATTATTTTTAAACTATTACGAGTATTATTTTTAAACTAGTATTATATTTAAAAATCCATTATTATTTTTAAACTAACATTTTTGAGTCCAAATTTTTTTTCTAAGCCCTAACTTTTAGCCCAAATTTATTATTTTAAATCCCAAACCTTTTGAGCCCAAAATTTATTTTTCCTAGCCCAAATCTTTAGCCCAATATTTAATTACTATGTTGGCCCAATTATTTCGGCCCAATACCCTTGTTTTACTCAAGCCCAAATAATTTATTTCTTTTAGCCCAATATAGGGGCCCAAATGTTTTACCCTTATTCTTCTAAAATCTATCCATGGAATAAATTTATTTTTAAAACCCATGGATAAATGAATGCATGCATAATTAAATTTTTTATTGGGAGGATTGCATATGCATACATACATAATTGCACTCACTCTTTTTATGAGAATCATCGACTCTATGAAGACACTCTTAAATTAGTATTCAACATGACTTTGACTTAGGAGCGCCTGCTAAAGACTAACTTTGCCTTAGTCCTAGATCTTGATCACTTCGAAACTTATCTTCGCGTGCTTAACAACAGAGAAATGGCACCTAGAAGAAAACTGAGGAAGGTAAGCCCAAACGGAACTGACACTGACCTCCCAAACGCACCTAACAACAATAAGATTCCTCCGAACGTAGGAGATCGAGCGCCTCCTATTCCCAACAACATGGATGAACGTTTAAGGACGGTAGAAGAAGTACTCGTAGCATTAGGAAATGCCAAGGTGCATAGGGCACAAGCGGCAATACCTCTGCCAGTAGCCCGAGTCAACTACTTGGCATTGGTAAACCCCTACAACCCACCCCATTATGACGGGCAAGAGGATCCGGCCAAGTTGGAGGGTTGGATCCGTACCTTTGACAAACTCTTGGACGCTATCAAATGCCCCGACGAGGAGAAGATACGTGTAGCGACCTACTACTTAGGAGGCGAAGCCGATGAGTGGTGGCAAAACCTTCAAACGAATTCAGAGGAAGATGAAGAATCCTACACCTGGGAAGGACTTAAGGAAGCCTTGAGAGAAAGATTCTACCAACTGAGCACCAAGACCGCAAAGTACGAGGAATTCATCAACCTCAGACAAGGAGCGCAAACAGTACAAGAGTACTACACCAAATTCAAGGAATTGGTGCGATTTGCTACAAGGATAGTACCAACTGACTCTGACAAGGCTCAGAAATTCGAGATGGGTCTGAACCTTAGTATCCGGGAGATACTTGCAGTAGGACAATTCACAAACCTGCAGACGGTTTACGATCGAGCTGTAGCAATTGATCGAGTCCAGCAACTGAAGCGTAAAGAAAATGGTGAGTCGAGCAAGGACTCGCAAGAGTTTGAGAAAAAGAATCAAAACATTAGCAATGGCAATTTTAAGGAGAATAAAAATAAAGGTTTCAATTATGGGAGAAACGGCATACGTCATACAGTCATACCACGTTGCCCGCAGTGCCACCAAGCCCATCTGGTGCGCGAATGCCCAAGGCGCGGGACTTGTTATAGATGTGGCGGGGAAGACCACATGATTAGAGAATGCAATGTTCGTGAGGAGAGGATTGAGAAGAGGCTAGATTTGGTAAACCCTCAACCAGAAGAGCCATAGGACGATTGAACGACATCGATCAAGCTGACTTGCCAGCCCAATGAGGAAGGATCATAGGCAACGATACCCGAACATGTTGGCAAATAATACATAGGCAGTTATGGGGACATAACTGTAATCTTAAGGGGTGGAGGATGTAACGACCCGAATATTCTATTCCGAATATTTTGTAATTTGAATAAGCAAATTCAAATTGTTTTGAACTACATCATGGCTTGATCCCTTCACAGGGTACGTAGGCAACTTGGAAATTTCAATTCTGAGTTCAGTCGAACGATATAATAAAATAATAAAAACAACATCAAGAACAACAACACATAATGATACAATCACGCATTCAAACAATAGCACAAAATAGAAAGGACCTTAGTTCCAAGCTCGCGAGAAGCTAACACACAACTTCGGGGACGAAGTTGATTCTTAAGGGGGGGTAGACTGTAATACCCGGGATTTTTATCGGCGTCCAAAGGAATAAAATTTATTTCTTAATCAAATCAAGGTTGAAATATCTCCGAGAAGAAGAAAATAATTTATCACAATAAATTATTGCTCGGAAATGAAACGCCGATAGATTCAAAAATTCAAAATGGAATAAAGGAGGGAAAGGAAGCCCGAAGACATTCCATGAAATCGAGTCAAAAGAATTGAAACTAAATTCAAGAAAGAAAAGAATTTTAATTCCAGGAACCCGTGAAGTTGGAAATAAATTAATTAGATAAATTGTTGCACGGGAGTCAAAAGACGACGAATTAGAAGCCGACGAATCCAAATGCAACGGACTCAAGATTTCAAGTACGGGATTAACTCGAGACGAGATTGATTTAAGATAAGAATTTATAATCCGAGAATGACCCGAAAAATCGAGCCCGAAAACGTAGGAGCACAGAAGTCCGAAAGAGAGGAGAAAAGACCCGATCGGATCGCACGGACCCGCCCGGACCAAGGTCCAGGCGCAGGCCGCGCGCTGGCCGCGCGGTCTTTAGCCTAGGTGCGCGCCAAGGGCGCGTGACACCCCCAGAATTCGGCAACAACGCGTCCCGACGATTTTCTTGCCATATTTTCGACCCCCGACGATGGAAACTCGATCCCGGGCTATGGAAGGATATAGGAGACGACCTTAGACTGCTCCCTAACCCAAAAAATCCGAAAATTACAACCCTAGAGCAGCCATCTTCTCCACACATTCTCTCCAACTCTTCCCAAAGTCGAAAACCCCGAAATCCCTTGTGTTCTTGAAGTTCCGACGACGAAATCCGAACAAGAAGGACTTGTGAAGGAGAAGACAGACCCCTAGGATGTTGGTAAGTAGTTTTTGAGTTTATCTACACCTTTTTGAATCCGAAAATCGAATCTAACTAAGGATTTTTACTTGCGGATTCGGTTCGTGGACGTTGGAAGAGGAAACCGACTTGAGGAGATTCGTTCGTGACACCCCGTGGATTCCGGACGACCCCGTGACCTCCTAGACATCATCCCCACTGTAAGTTAATGCTTACTTGGTTTTGGGTGACTTAAAATGCAACCAAACATAGAGATTTAGAAACTCAAAAATCTGTCAACACGAAAAACCCCCGGCGCAGTGTTTTGGTGCGAATTTTTCAAACACCTAAAACTGCTCAAACGGAAAAACTCAAAACATGAAAAATGTTCCTAAGACATAGATCTAGTTCGTGTAAAATTTTCATAATTTTTCGTTGTGTTTTGATACCCGGAAATGGCCTCCAACAAACCTGCCCTAAAAGTCGAACACGAAACTGTAACAGATTTAAAATTCGGGCCAAAACCCCTACTTCAAGAGTTCAAACCGAAAAACTCAAAACTAGACTTTTGATCCTAACACATTAAACTATGTTGTGTGAAAATTTCATCGATTTTCATCAACGTTTGCTACCCCAAATCGATCCGAACATAAACTGTGATTTAAAACCCTTTTTGAAATCTGACAGTGCAATGGTCCGAACTTGATGAGCATGGTTCTATATTTTCTAGTCCGATTTGATCTTCACAATCTAAAGAAAAGTTGTAGGAAATCATGTCTAGTATGTGCATATAAAATTTCAGAATTTTTGGAGTCCATTTGATATATTAAAAAGTCGAATCTTTGAATGGTGTCGAATCTGAAAACTTGACAGCACACTACTTATGTGAAAGACTTGATTTTTGACTCGTTTCCTTAACCTGGATCGAGAAACTTAAAACACAAAACTTGTTCGTCTCTGTGTTTTTGATTTACTGCTGAAGTTTTAGAATTTTCGGACTTAAAATGAATTTTTAAATAATTATGGAGTAAGACAGCGACTTGTGTAAGTTATATTTGAGAATTTTGTGAAACTTGCGAAATGCGTTCTTACCTTGCGGGTTCGATTCCCCAGGATGTGTGTTGATTCCTATGGGTTCAATTCCCTAGGATGTATTTGAGTTCTTGCGGGTTCGATTCCCCAAGGGCGATTGTTTGTTTTCCTGCGGGTTCGATTCCCCAGGATGTGTGTTGATTCCTATGGGTTCAATTCCCTAGGATGTATTTGAGTTCTTGCGGGTTCGATTCCCCAAGGGCGATTGTTTGTTTTCCTGCGGGTTCGATTCCCCAGGATGTGTGTTGATTCCTATGGGTTCAATTCCCTAGGATGTATTTGAGTTCTTGCGGGTTCGATTCCCCAAGGGCGATTGTTTGTTTTCCTGCGGATTCGATTCCCCAGGATGTATGTTGATTCCTATGGGTTCAATTCCCTAGGATGTATTTGAGTTCTTGCGGGTTCGATTCCCCAAGGGCGATCGGTTATTTTCCTGCGGGTTCGATTCCCCGGGACGTGTGTTGATCCTACGGGTTTGATTCCCTAGGATGCGTTTAAGTTATTGCGGGTCCATTTTCCCGAGAACATATTATACTAGATCATATCGAACAAAAGTGAAAGAGTGAAATCCTTGAAATACCAAATCCTGAAATCATGAGGGAATTAAGAGAATTGAATATTTTCTTCGTTTTAAATTATGCCATTTAATTATTAGTGGATGATTAACTTAAATTGTGTATTACCTACAAGCATATTTTATTAAATTTAATTAAAGGCATTGAAACCCCTAAATCATGCTAGGTGTTAACTTACTCAGCACGTTTTCCTGACCCAAACCATTTCATTCTTTTTCCTACAGAGCATATGGATTATACTGAGCACGTACATGTATGGGAATTTTTGGGAACACTTTATTTTAAATTTGCATTAGACTATCGTATGAACGGGCCTGTTTAACCCATGTTTTGGCCATGTCGGCCCTTATACTTTATTTCCGCTGCACAACTTATATTTCCGCTGCGTGTATGGATGATTATTATTTTTAAATATAAGTATTTCCGGACTTGGTTGTTTAAAATTATTTTATACCCTTAGCCTTGCATCTTTCAAGTGAGCTCGAATGAAGTCGTGTCTTGCTTGGGAGGTGTGGCGGTGACATCCCGGCCTGGGTTATCAAATCCGGGGTGTTACAACATAAAACAAGGAGGGACAACTAATTATGTGGGTCTGTGCCTGGGTAATCCCAAAATTAGATAAATGAACCCAATGGATAGGGGTCTTGTGTTCACTAAATAATAACCATAATAATCTATATAAACTACTCAATCTTATCACCAAACACAACTTCTCCATGAGAATCACCTAGCATTTAGCAAAGAATGGATCTGCAATCTGTCATGATACACGCGTGAGTGGATTTAATTCTCAATTTCATCAATATGTTACCTGATTCAGGAGGGCTCCTCTGGGCGAAGAGGCGGTGAGCGTGAGAGATATAGCTGGTGGATGGAGCAGAGGCGAAACACAGGAGGGGGCGTGAGCAATCAGCGCGAGAGAGCAGGGAAGAAGGGCGCGAGAGGGAGCAGGGAAATAGACTAATCAGAGGGGGCGTAAGAGCGAAGGCAAGATGGGGGCACGAGACTGTGAGAGGGAGCGGAGCGGCTGAGAAAGAAGTCTGGAGCGGAGCGGCGTTTAGAGGAGAAGGGAACAAGAAGAAAAAAAGAAAAAAAAATAAAAAACGTATAAAAACCGACCGGAATATCTTATTAGGATCGACCATTTTAATGAATTTTTTAAAAAAATATAAATAAAAAAACTCTCTCTAAAATCAATCAGACTCTTCATGGATTCTATATAAATCAGTCAACTCTATATGGATTCTGTGGACTTTTTAAACTCACCGACTTTCTAAAGTCTATAAAAGTCTAATAAACTCTCAATTGAATACGCCTCTAATGGAATAATTGCAAAAAACGTTCATATTCTTATCATTTTTCCCCTATTCGTCCCATTTGAATTTTATCCCCTATTAGTCCGCTTCGTATGCTAATGTAATACCCAGGAGAATGGCTTAAATGAAGTGAAATAAGCTACTCATACCAACAGCGTACCTTTCTTTCTTGGGAAACATTCTATAAGACTCCAAAGTTAAGTGTGCTTGCCTTGCAGCAATTCTACGATGCGTGACCTCCTTGGAAGTCTCTCAGGGTGTGCGTGAGTGAGGCCAAAACACATTGGAATTTTAAAACTCAAAGCTACATAAAACAAGGAGGGACAACTAATTATGTGGGTCTGTGTCCGGGTAATCCCAAAATTAGATAAATGAATCCAATGGATAGGGGTCTCGTGTTCACTAAATAATAACCATAATAATCTATATAAACTACTCAATCTTATCACCAAACACAACTTCTCTATGAGAATCACCTAGCATTTAGCAAAGAATGGATCTGCAATCTGTCACGATACACGCGTGAGTGGATTTAATTTTCAATTACATCAATATGTTACCTGATTCAGGAGGGCTCCTCTGGGCGAAGAGGCGGTGAGCGTGAGAGATATAGCTGGTGGATGGAGCAGAGGCAAAACACAGAAGGGGGCGTGAGCAATCAGCGAGTGAGAGCAGGGAAGAAGGGCGCGAGAGGGAGCCGAGAAATAGATCAAGCAGATGGGGCGTAGGAGCGAAGGCAAGACGGGGGCACGAGACTGTGAGAGGGAGCGGAGCGGCTGAGAAAGAAGTCTGGAGCGGAGCGGCGTTTAGAGGAGAAGGGAACAAGAAGAAAAAAAACAAAAAAAACAAAAAACAAAAAAGAAAAAACTTATAAAACCGACCGGAATATCTTATTAGGATCGACCATTTTAATGAATTTTCTTTAAAAAAATAAATAAAAAAACTCTCTCTAAAATCAATCAGACTCTTCATGGATTCTATATAAATCAGTCAACTCTATATGGATTCTGTGGACTTTTTAAACTCACCGACTTTCTAAAGTCTATAAAAGTCTAATAAACTCTGAATTGAATACGCCCCTAAGGGAATAATTGCAAAAAACGTTCATATTCTTAACATTTTTCCCCTATTCGCCCCATTCGAATTTTTATCCCCCATTAGTCCGCTTCGTATGCTAATGTAATACCCAGGAGAATGGCTTAAATGAAGTGAAATAAGCTACTCATACCAACAACGTACCTTTCTTTCTTGGGAAACATTCTATAAGACTCCAAAGTTAATTGTGCTTGCCTTGGAGCAATTCTACCATGCGTGACCTCCTTGGAAGTCTCTCAGGGTGTGCGTGAGTGAGGCCAACACACATTGAAATTTAAAACTCAAAGCTACATAAAACAAGGAGGGACAACTAATTATGTGGGTCTGTGTCTGGGTAATCCAAAAATTAGATAAATGAATCCAATGGATAGGGATCTTGTGTTCACTAAATAATAACCATAATAATCTATATAAACTACTCAATCTTATCACCAAACACAACTTCTCCATGAGAATCACCTGCATTTAGCAAAGAATGGTTCTGCAATCTGTCACGATACACGCGTGAGTGGATTTAATTCTCAATTTCATCAATATGTTACCTGATTCAGGAGGGCTCCTCTGGGCGAAGAGGCGGTGAGCGTGAGAGATATAGCTGGTGGATGGAGCAGAGGCGAAACACAGAAGGGGGCGTGAGCAATCAGCGCGAGAGAGCAGGGAAGTAGGGCACGAGAGGGAGCAGGGAAATAGACCAAGCAGAGGGGGCGTTAGAGCGAAGGCAAGACGGGGGCACGAGACTGTGAGAGGGAGTAGAGCGGCTGAGAAAGAAGTCTGGAGCGGAGCGGCGTTTAGAGGAGAAGGGAACAAGAAGAAAAAAACAAAAAAAAAACAAAAAACAAAAAAGAAAAAACGTATAAAAACTGACCGGAATATCTTATCAGGATCGACCATTTTAATGAATTTTTTTTAAAAAATAAATAAAAAAACTCTCTCTAAAATCAATCAGACTCTTCATGGATTCTATATAAATCAGTCAACTCTATATGGATTCTGTGGACTTTTTAAACTCACCGACTTTCTAAAGTCTATAAAAGTCTAATAAACTCTCAATTGAATACGCCCCTAAGGGAATAATTGCAAAAAACGTTCATATTCTTATCATTTTTCCCCTATTCGTCCCATTCGAATTTTTATCCCCTATTAGTCCGCTTCGTATGCTAATGTAATACCCAGGAGAATGGCTTAAATGAAGCTAAATAAGCTACTCATACCAACAACGTACCTTTCTTTCTTGGGAAACATTCTATAAGACTCCAAAGTTAATTGTGCTTGCCTTGGAGCAATTCTACGATGCGTGACCTCCTTGGAAGTCTCTCAGGGTGTGCGTGAGTGAGGCCAACACACATTGGAATTTTAAAACTCAAAGCTACATAAAACAAGGAAGGACAACTAATTATGTGGGTCTGTGTCTGGGTAATCCCAAAATTAGATAAATGAATCCAATGGATAGGGGTCTTGTGTTCACTAAATAATAACCATAATAATCTATATAAACTACTCAATCTTATCACCAAACACAACTTCTCCATGAGAATCACCTAGCATTTAGCAAAGAATGGTTCAGCAATCTGTCACGATACACGCGTGAGTGGATTTAATTCTCAATTTCATAAATATGTTACCTGATTTAGGAGGGCTCCTATGGGCGAAGAGGCGGTGAGCGTGAGAGATATAGCTGGTGGATGGAGCAGAGGCGAAACACAGAAGGGGGCGTGAGCAATCAGCGCGAGAGAGCAGGGAAGAAGGGCGCGAGAGGGAGCAGGGAAATTGACCAAGCAGAGGGGGCGTAAGAGCGAAGGCAAGACGGGGGCACGAGACTGTGAGAGGGAGCGGAGCGGCTGAGAAAGAAGTCTGGAGCGGAGCGGCGTTTAGAGGAGAAGGGAACAAGAAGAAAAAAAAGAAAAAAAAACAAAAAACAAAAAAGAAAAAACGTATGAAAACCGACCGGAATATCTTATTAGGATCGACCATTTTAATGAATTTTTTTAAAAAATAAATAAGAAAACCCTCTCTAAAATCAATCAGACTCTTCATGGATTCTATATAAATTAGTCAACTCTATATGGATTCTGTGGACTTTTTAAACTCACCGACTTTCTAAAGTCTAATAAACTCTTACCCCCTAAGGGAATAATTGCAAAAAACGTTCATATTCTTATCATTTTTCCCCTATTCGTCCCATTCGAATTTTTATCCCCTATTAGTCCGCTTTGTATGCTAATGTGATACCCTGGAGAATGGCTTAAATGAAGTGAAATAAGCTACTCATACCAACAACGTACCTTTCTTTCTTGGGAAACATTCTATAAGACTCCAAAGTTAAGCTGTGCTTGCCTTGGAGCAATTCTACGATGCGTGACCTCCTTGGAAGTCTCTCAGGGTGTGCGTGAGTGAGGCCAAAACACATTGGAATTTTAAAACTCAAAGCTACATAAAACAAGGAGGGACAGCTAATTATGTGGGTCTGTGTCTGGGTAATCCAAAATTAGATAAATGAATCCAATGGATAGGGGTCTTGTGTTCACTAAATAATAACCATAATAATCTATATAAACTACTCAATCTTATCACCAAACACAACTTCTCCATGAGAATCACCTAGCATTTAGCAAAGAATGGATCTGCAATCTGTCACGATACACGCGTGAGTGGATTTAATTCTCAATTTCATCAATATGTTACCTGATTCAGGAGGGCTCCTATGGGCGAAGAGGCGGTGAGCGTGAGAGATATAGCTGGTGATGGAGCAGAGGCGAAACACAGAAGGGGGCGTGAGCAATCAGCGCGAGAGAGCAGGGAAGAAGGGCGCGAGAGGGAGCAGGGAAATAGACCAAGCAGAGGGGGCGTAAGAGCGAAGGCAAGACGGGGGCACGAGACTGTGAGAGGGAGCGGAGCGGCTGAGAAAGAAGTCTGGAGCGGAGCGGCGTTTAGAGGAGAAGGGAACAAGAAGAAAAAAAGAAAAAAAAACAAAAAACAAAAAAGAAAAAAACGTATGAAAACCGACCGGAATATCTTATTAGGATCGACCATTTTAATGAATTTTTTTTAAAAAATAAATAAAAAAACTCTCTCTAAAATCAATCAGACTCTTCATGGATTCTATATAAATTAGTCAACTCTATATGGATTCTGTGGACTTTTTAAACTCACCGACTTTCTAAAGTCTATAAAAGTCTAATAAACTCTCAATTGAATACGCCCCTAAGGGAATAATTGCAAAAAACGTTCATATTCTTATCATTTTTCCCCTATTCGTCCCATTCGAATTTTTATCCCCTATTAGTCCGCTTCGTATGCTAATGTAATACCCAGGAGAATGGCTTAAATGAAGTGAAATAAGCTACTCATACCAACAACGTACCTTTCTTTCTTGGGAAACATTCTATAAGACTCCAAAGTTAAGTGTGCTTGCCTTGGAGCAATTCTACGATGCGTGACCTCCTTGGAAGTCTCTCAGGGTGTGCGTGAGTGAGGCCAAAACACATTGGAATTTTAAAACTCAAAGCTACATAAAACAAGGAGGGACAACTAATTATGTGGGTCTGTGTCTGGGTAATCCCAAAATTAGATAAATGAATCCAATGGATAGGGGTCTTGTGTTCACTAAATAATAACCATAATAATCTATATAAACTACTCAATCTTATCACCAAACACAACTTCTCCATGAGAATCACCTAGCATTTAGCAAAGAATGGATCTGCAATCTGTCACGATACACGCGTGAGTGGATTTAATTCTCAATTTCATCAATATGTTACCTGATTCAGGAGGGCTCCTCTGGGCGAAGAGGCGGTGAGCGTGAGAGATATAGCTGGTGGATGGAGCAGAGGCGAAACACAGAAGGGGGCGTGAGCAATCAGCGCGAGAGAGCAGGGAAGAAGGGCGCGAGAGGGAGCAGGGAAATAGACCAAGCAGAGGGGGCGTAAGAGCGAAGGCAAGACGGGGGCACGAGACTGTGAGAGGGAGCGGAGCGGCTGAGAAAGAAGTCTGGAGCGGAGCGGCGTTTAGAGGAGAAGGGAACAAGAAGAAAAAAAGAAAAATAAAACAAAAACCAAAAAAGAAAAAACGTATGAAAACCGACCGGAATATCTTATTAGGATCGACCATTTTAATGAATTTTTTTAAAAAAATAAATAAAAAAAACTCTCTCTAAAATCAATCAGACTCTTCATGGATTCTATATAAATTAGTCAACTCTATATGGATTCTGTGGACTTTTTAAACTCACCGACTTTCTAAAGTCTATAAAAGTCTAATAAACTCTGAATTGAATACGCCCCTAAGGGAATAATTGCAAAAAACGTTCATATTCTTATCATTTTTCCCCTATTCGTCCCATTCGAATTTTTATCCCCTATTAGTCCGCTTCGTATGCTAATGTAATACCCAGGAGAATGGCTTAAATGAAGTGAAATAAGCTACTCATACCAACAACGTACCTTTCTTTCTTGGGAAACATTCTATAAGACTCCAAAGTTAATTGTGCTTGCCTTGGAGCAATTCTACGATGCGTGACCTCCTTGGAAGTCTCTCAGGGTGTGCGTGAGTGAGGCCAAAACACATTGGAATTTTAAAACTCAAAGCTACATAAAACAAGGAGGGACAGCTAATTATGTGGGTCTGTGTCTGAGTAATCCCAAAATTAGATAAATGAATCCAATGGATAGGGGTCTTGTGTTCACTAAATAATAACCATAATAATCTATATAAACTACTCAATCTTATCACCAAACACACCTTCTCCATGAGAATCACCTAGCATTTAGCAAAGAATGGATCTGCAATCTGTCACGATTCACGCGTGAGTGGATTTAATTCTCAATTTCATCAATATGTTACCTGATTCAGGAGGGCTCCTCTGGGCGAAGAGGCGGTGAGCGTGAGAGATATAGCTGGTGGATGGAGCAGAGGCGAAACACAGAAGGGGGCATGAGCAATCAGCGCGTGAGAGCAGGGAAGAAGGGCGCGAGAGGGAGCAGGGAAATAGACCAAGCAGAGGGGGCGTAAGAGCGAAGGCAAGACGGGGGCACGAGACTGTGAGAGGTTGCAGAGCGGCTGAGAAAGAAGTCTGGAGCGGAGCGGCGTTTAGAGGAGAAGGGAACAAGAAGAAAAAAAGAAAAAAAAACAAAAAACAAAAAAGAAAAAACGTATAAAAACCGACCGGAATATCTTATTAGGATCGACCATTTTAATGAATTTTTTAAAAAAGTATAAATGAAAAAACTCTCTCTAAAATCAATCGACTCTTCATGGATTCTATATAAATCTGTCAACTCTATATGGATTCTGTGGACTTTTTAAACTCACCGACTTTCTAAAGTCTATAAAAGTCTAATAAACTCTCAATTGAATACACCCATAAGGGAATAATTGCAAAAAATGTTCATATTCTTATCATTTTTCCCCTATTCGTCCAATTCGAATTTTTATCCCCCATTAGTCCGCTTCGTATGCTAATGTAATACCCAGGAGAATGGCTTAAATGAAGTGAAATAAGCTACTCATACCAACAACGTACCTTTCTTTCTTGGGAAACATTCTATAAGACTCCAAAGTTAAGCATGCTTGCCTTGAAGCAATTCTACGATGCGTGACCTCCTTGGAAGTCTCTCAGGGTGTGCGTGAGTGAGGCCAAAACACATTGGAATTTTAAAACTCAAAGCTACATAAAACAAGGAGGGACAACTAATTATGTGGGTCTGTGTCTGGGTAATCCCAAAATTAGATAAATGAATCCAATGGATAGGGGTCTTGTGTTCACTAAATAACAACCATAATAACCTATATAAACTACTCAATCTTATCACCAAACACAACTTCTCCATGAGAATCACCTAGCATTTAGCAAAGAATGGATCTGCAATCTGTCACGATACACGCGTGAGTGGATTTAATTCTCAATTTCATCAATATGTTACCTGATTCAGGAGGGCTCATCTGGGCGAAGAGGCAGTGAGGGTGAGAGATATAGCTGGTGGATGGAGAGAGGCGAAACACAGAAGGGGGCGTGAGCAATCAGCGCGAGAGAGCAGGGAAGAAGGGCGCGAGAGGGAGCAGGGAAATAGACCAAGCAGAGGGGGCGTAAGAGCGAAGGCAAGACGGGGGCACGAGACTGTGAGAGGGGGCGGAGCGGCTGAGAAAGAAGTCTGGAGCGGAGCGGCGTTTAGAGGAGAAGGGAACAAGAAGAAAAAAAGAAAAAAAAACAAAAAACAAAAAAGAAAAAACGTATGAAAACCGACCGGAATATCTTATTAGGATCGACCATTTTAATGATTTTTTTTTAAAAAAATAAAAAAAAAATCTCTCTCTAAAAAATCAATCAGACTCTTCATGGATTCTATATAAATTAGTCAACTCTATATGGATTCTGTGGACTTTTTAAACTCACCGACTTTCTAAAGTCTATAAAAGTCTAATAAACTCTCAATTGAATACGCCCCTAAGGGAATAATTGCAAAAAACGTTCATATTCTTATCATTTTTCCCCTATTCGTCCCATTCGAATTTTTATCCCCTATTAGTCCGCTTCGTATGCTAATGTAATACCCAGGAGAATGGCTTAAATGAAGTGAAATAAGCTACTCATACCAACAACGTACCTTTCTTTCTTGGGAAACATTCTATAAGACTCCAAATTTAAGTGTGCTTGCCTTGGAGCAATTCTACGATGCGTGACCTCCTTGGAAATCTCTCAGGGTGTGCGTGAGTGAGGCCAAAACACATTGGAATTTTAAAACTCAAAGCTACATAAAACAAGGAGGGACAGCTAATTATGTGTGTCTGTGTCTGGGTAATCCCAAAATTAGATAAATGAATCCAATGGATAGGGGTCTTGTGTTCACTAAATAATAACCATAATAATCTATATAAACTACTCAATCTTATCACCAAACACAACTTCTCCATGAGAATCACCTAGCATTTAGCAAAGAATGGATCTGCAATCTGTCACGATACACGCGTGAGTGGATTTAATTCTCAATTTCATCAATATGTTACCTGATTCAGGAGGGCTCCTCTGGGCGAAGAGGCGGTGAGCGTGAGAGATATAGCTGGTGCATGGAGCAGAGGGGAAACACAGAAGGGGGCGTGAGCAATCAGCGCGAGAGAGCAGGGAAGAAGGGCGCGAGAGGGAGCAGGGAAATAGACCAAGCAGAGGGGGCGTAAGAGCGAAGGCAAGACGGGGGCACGAGACTGTGAGAGGGAGCGGAGCGGCTGAGAAAGAAGTCTGGAGCGGAGCGGCGTTTAGAGGAGAAGGGAACAAGAAGAAAAAAAGAAAAAAAAACAAAAAACAAAAAAGAAAAAACGTATGAAAACCAACCGGAATATCTTATTAGGATCAATCATTTTAATGAATTTTTTTAAAAAAATAAATAAAAAAAACTCTCTCTAAAATCAATCAGACTCTTCATAGATTCTATATAAATTAGTCAACTCTATATGGATTCTGTGGACTTTTTAAACTCACCGACTTTCTAAAGTCTATAAAAGTCTAATAAACTCTGAATTGAATACGCCCCTAAGGGAATAATTGCAAAAAACGTTCATATTCTTATCATTTTTCCCCTATTCGTCCCATTCGAATTTTTATCCCCTATTAGTCCGCTTCGTATGCTAATGTAATACCCAGGAGAATGACTTAAATGAAGTGAAATAAGCTACTCATACCAACAACGTACCTTTCTTTCTTGGGAAACATTCTATAAGACTCCAAATTTAAGTGTGCTTGCCTTGGAGCAATTCTACGATGCGTGACCTCCTTGGAAGTCTCTCAGGGTGTGCGTGAGTGAGGCCAAAACACATTGGAATTTTAAAACTCAAAGCTACATAAAACAAGGAGGGACAGCTAATTATGTGTGTCTGTGTCTGGGTAATCCCAAAATTAGATAAATGAATCCAATGGATAGAGGTCTTGTGTTCACTAAATAATAACCATAATAATCTATATAAACTACTCAATCTTATCACCAAACACAACTTCTCCATGAGAATCACCTAGCATTTAGCAAAGAATGGATCTGCAATCTGTCACGATACACGCGTGAGTGGATTTAATTCTCAATTTCATCAATATGTTACCTGATTCAGGAGGGCTCCTCTGGGCGAAGAGGCGGGGAGCGTGAGAGATATAGCTGGTGGATGGAGCAGAGGGGAAACACAGAAGGGGGCGTGAGCAATCAACGCGAGAGAGCAGGGAAGAAGGGCGCGAGAGGGAGCAGGGAAATAGACCAAGCAGAGGGGGCGTAAGAGCGAAGGCAAGACGGGGGCACGAGACTGTGAGAGGGAGCGGAGCGGCTGAGAAAGAAGTCTGGAGCGGAGCGGCGTTTAGAGGAGAAGGGAACAAGAAGAAAAAAAGAAAAAAAAAAACAAAAAACAAAAAAGAAAAAACGTATGAAAACCAACCGGAATATCTTATTAGGATCGATCATTTTAATGAATTTTTTTAAAAAAATAAATAAAAAAAACTCTCTCTAAAATCAATCAGACTCTTCATAGATTCTATATAAATTAGTCAACTCTATATGGATTCTGTGGACTTTTTAAACTCACCGACTTTCTAAAGTCTATAAAAGTCTAATAAACTCTGAATTGAATACGCCCCTAAGGGAATAATTGCAAAAAACGTTCATATTCTTATCATTTTTCCCCTATTCGTCCCATTCGAATTTTTATCCCCTATTAGTCCGCTTCGTATGCTAATGTAATACCCAGGAGAATGGCTTAAATGAAGTGAAATAAGCTACTCATACCAACAACGTACCTTTCTTTCTTGGGAAACATTCTATAAGACTCCAAAGTTAAGTGTGCTTGCCTTGGAGCAATTCTACGATGCGTGACCTCCTTGGAAGTCTCTCAGGGTGTGCGTGAGTGTGGCCAAAACACATTGGAATTTTAAAACTCAAAGCTACATAAAACAAGGAGGGACAACTAATTATGTGGGTCTGTGTCTGGGTAATCCCAAAATTAGATAAATGAATCCAATGGATAAGGGTCTTGTGTTCACTAAATAATAACCATAATAATCTATATAAACTACTCAATCTTATCACCAAACACACCTTCTCCATGAGAATCACCTAGCATTTAGCAAAGAATGGATCTGCAATCTGTCACGATTCACGCGTGAGTGGATTTAATTCTCAATTTCATCAATATGTTACCTGATTCAGGAGGGCTCCTCTGGGCGAAGAGGCGGTGAGCATGAGAGATATAGCTGGTGGATGGAGCAGAGGCGAAACACAGAAGGGGGCGTGAGCAATCAGCGCGTGAGAGCAGGGAAGAAGGGCGTGAGAGGGAGCAGGGAAATAGACCAAGCAGAGGGGGCGTAAGAGCGAAGGCAAGACGGGGGCACGAGACTGTGAGAGGGAGCGGAGCGGCTGAGAAAGAAGTCTGGAGCGGAGCGGCGTTTAGAGGAGAAGGGAACAAGAAGAAAAAAAGAAAAAAAACAAAAAACAAAAAAGAAAAAACGTATAAAAACCGACCGGAATATCTTATTAGGATCGGCCATTTTAATGAATTTTTTAAAAAAATATAAATAAAAAAACTCTCTCTAAAATCAATCGACTCTTCATGGATTCTATATAAATCTGTCAACTCTATATGGATTCTGTGGACTTTTTAAACTCACCGACTTTCTAAAGTCTATAAAAGTCTAATAAACTCTCAATTGAATACACCCATAAGGGAATAATTGCAAAAATGATCATATTCTTATCATTTTTTCCCTATTCGTCCAATTCGAATTTTTATCCCCCATTAGTCCGCTTCGTATGCTAATGTAATACCCAGGAGAATGGCTTAAATGAAGTGAAATAAACTACTCATACCAACAACGTACCTTTCTTTCTTGGGAAACATTCTATAAGACTCCAAAGTTAAGCATGCTTGCCTTGAAGCAATTCTACGATGCGTGACCTCCTTGGAAGTCTCTCAGGGTGCGCGTGAGTGAGGCCAAAACACATTGGAATTTTAAAACTCAAAGCTACATAAAACAAGGAGGGACAACTAATTATGTGGGTCTGTGTCTGGGTAATCCCAAAATTAGATAAATGAATCCAATGGATAGGGGTCTTGTGTTCACTAAATAATAACCATAATAACCTATATAAACTACTCAATCTTATCACCAAACACAACTTCTCCATGAGAATCACCTAGCATTTAGCAAAGAATGGATCTGCAATCTGTCACGATACACGCATGACTGGATTTAATTCTCAATTTCATCAATATGTTACCTGATTCAGGAGGGTTCCTCTGGGCGAAGAGGCGGTGAGGGTGAGAGATATAGCTGGTGGATGGAGAGAGGCGAAACACAGAAGGGGGCGTGAGCAATCAGCGCGAGAGAGCAGGGAAGAAGGGCGCGAGAGGGAGCATGGAAATAGACCAAGCAGAGGGGGCGTAAGAGCGAAGGCAAGACGGGGGGCACGAGACTGTGAGAGGGAGCGGAGTGGCTGAGAAAGAAGTCTGGAGCGGAGCGGCGTTTAGAGAAGGGAACAAGAAGAAAAAAAGAAAAAAAAAACCAAAAAACAAAAAAGAAAAAATGTATAAAAACCGACCAGAATATCTTATTAGGATCGACCATTTTAATGAATTTTTTTAAAAAAATATAAATAAAAAAACTCTTTCTAAAATCAATCAGACTCTTCATGGATTCTATATAAATCAGTCAACTCTATATGGATTCTGTGGACTTTTTAAACTCACCGACTTTTTAAAGTCTATAAAAGTCTAATAAACTCTCAATTGAATACACCCCTAAGGGAATAATTCCAAAAAACGTTCATATTCTTATCATTTTCCCCATATTCGTCCCATTCGAATTTTTATCCCCCATTAGTCCGCTTCGTATGCTAATGTAATACCCAGGAGAATGGCTTAAATGAAGTGAAATAAGCTACTCATACCAACAACGTACCTTTCTTTCTTGGGAAACATTCTATAAGACTCCAAAGTTAAGTGTGCTTGCCTTGGAGCAATTCTACGTTGCGTGACCTCCTTGGAAGTCTCTCAGGGTGTGCGTGAGTGAGGCCAAAACACATTGGAATTTTAAAACTCAAAGCTACATAAAACAAGGAGGGACAACTAATTATGTGGGTCTGTGTCTGGTTAATCCCAATATTAGATACATGAATCCAATGGATAGGGGTCTTGTGTTCACTAAATAATAACCATAATAATCTATATAAACTACTCAATCTTATCACCAAACACAACTTCTCCATGAGAATCACCTAGCATTTAGCAAAGAATGGATCTGCAATCTGTCACGATACATGTAATGACCCGATTTAATTGTTTGGATTGTTTTAAATAATCTGGTATTTGATTATCTTGCATTTCAGTCCGGATGGGGTCAATTGGTTGTACTTGGGAAGATATGGGGAGTCTTTTATAATTATTAGCAAGTTGTAAGTATATTGGGGTGTCTTTTACAATTTGAAGAAAAGGAAGAAAGAAACGGGAGAGGAGGCCGAGAGAAAGGGGGATTTTGGGGTGATCTTCGGCTCGTCTAAACTATCACGTTTCTTGGCCGATTGATTAATCGGTTGTTAGTAAGTGTTTCTCCTCGTCGTCTTCTTCGTATTGATTTTTATTTCGTTCGTTTTTGTAGTGATTTGGAGATGTTTTGAATTGGTAGGATTTGGGGGTTTTGGTGAGATCGATCGATCGATCGAATTGGGCATCCGGAAGTGTTGTTGATCGCTCCCAACATCGAGGCAAGGGATTTATATGCTTAAATTACGTGTTTGGGGAGAATATTGGGAGTGATTTCCGGCAAGGGTTTTATGTGTATTGTGGGTTTGGATTTCTAGTTTTTGCTCTCTGCACGGTTCCATTGTGTGCAAATATGTGTGGTTAGTGTATCTGTGTATTTGGCTCTGTCGGGGGACTTCATTTGTGGATTTAGGATTTATTCGTAATAATATTAGAATAAGTTGCTTACAATATATAAGTTTAATCTGAATGAATTCTGATTCGAAGTAGTCTGGGACTTTTGGCTATTTTGTCTATTGAATATTTAAATCACTCCCATGGAACTGGTATTCACTGCTATCAAAGAACTGAAAGAAGTATACGTGTATAATTATATATCTACTGTGATGTCCCCTTTCTCACCCTATTTCCTTTTCTATTTCCTTTTTCTTTTAATAAATTAATAGTACAATAGCAAATCTAGTGAATTCATAGCCTGGTTACGTAAATATCTTTTGGAACATATTTTATTGTATTTTATTTCTAGTGTGCACTAGTTGCTAGTTACTGTACTTGTATTTTACTCCATACAGTGACTAATGGATTAATGGACTTCTAGTGTGCACTAGTTGCCAGCTTTTGGGAAATATACGAGTATTTGTTTTGACATCTAAATGTCAATGATTAATGGATTTCCACATCTAAAATTCCATACAGTGACTTGTTTTGATTATTTTGAGAGCCTTGTATGTTTAATTATCTTTTATTTACTGGAATGTATGGAATCGTTGAAATTGGCCTCTGTAGAGGTGATGATTGTGATTACCCGGGCAGCCTTCACAGGTGTTGTTGAGTCCCGGTGGCTCTACGGGGTGGATAATTGGATGGTATGCCTGTTGGCCTTACGGGGTGAATTATTGGTTGTTATGCCTGTTGGCCCTTCGGGGTGTATGATTTGGCTGTGATGCCTGTGATCCCTGCGGGGATGGTGTATGTTACCCTGTAACGGGTTGGAGTTGATGATATCCTCACTGTGGGTTCATACCGCCCGGGTTTTTAGGTGCCGGCTAGGCATATCATTGCATTTGCATATAGGTTAGATAGGTGTATGTTAGGCCATGCATCACGTGCATAAATTGTATGATTGTGGTTGAAGCACCGGTATGGAACGGTGTGATGTTTATTTGCTTTTACTTTTATTCTGCTCTGTTATTCATGCTTTTATTATTATTATTATTATTATTATTATTATTATTGTTATTATTATTATTATTATTATTATTATTATTATTATTATTATTATTATTATTATTATTATTATTATTATTATTATTATTATTATTTACTCTTGTTGCTCTGTTATCCCTTACTCCCCAACACGTAGCCTTGCTCAGTACGTTGTACTGACTCCCTTTGCTTTTGTCTGTTTTATAGATCCTGCTGGAGGCGCTGGAGCATGATTGGGGTATGGGGATGAGAGATCACATAGATAGGATTCTCATGTCCTTTTTATTATGTTTATTTATGTGGTACTCTGTTATTTGCTATTACTTGATACTTGGTTGTCTAGTTGAGGCCTGAGAGCCTAGGATTCAAATTCAGTCGGCCGGTGGCCTTATGTGATTTACTGATTTGGGCCGGTAGCCCTGTTTGAGATATTGGCATGCTGTTTATGTTGTTTGTGAGGCTTGTAGCCCGGATAATTTATTGATATTGTTTTATGGTTATTGGTGAGACCTCGTTCCAGGTGCCTATGTGTTTATTTGATTCTAGCTTCTGCTTTAAAATGGATTAATCAGATTATTACTTTAGGTCTGCTCAGCCTTGTACTAGCTATTTTAAATTAGCTGGCCACTAGTTTAGAATAGTTAGTACAGCGGTAATGCTTGCGAAAATCAGGTTTGAATTTTCGGGGCGTTACAGAGTGGTATCAGAGCTTGTGTGCTCTTTTATTGCAATTAAAATTATGTAGACATAGGCGGTGAGATGTGCGTGGGATACATATAGTGCAGATTTGCATTCCTATTCATATTCTTGTTGAGATTTGTGCCTACCAGGTTGAGCCACAGTTGGGGAACTGTGGAACAGCAATGGTACTCCGGTCAGGATCCTTGTGACTTCACAGTCATTGAGGACTGCGGATTTATTGTTATTTATTTATTTAATTGTTATATTCTTTTCTCTGCCATCAGTTATATGTGATATATGGAATGTTGGTGATTTCTGCTGACATGTTTGTTCATGTTGTGTCTGTTTTGCATATCAGAATGGTTCCTTATCGCGCTAGAGGTGCTGGTCAACGGGGAAGGCCCCGCAGGAACCAGGGTCCACCCGTTGGAGATAGGGTAGGGGACTTTGCAACTGAGGAGATGGGAAATATGGTTCCACCTGATGGAGTTGAACAGGGGACAGACGGACTACCTCCTCCTCCTCCACCCGCACCAGAGATACCACATGTGGCTCAGGTGCCTCTTGGGAATCCACCAGTAGGTGGTGCAGCTGCCTTCAATCCAATTGAGTTCGCTCAACAACTGGCACAGTTATTTCAGATGTTACCACAGACTGTAGTGCAGTCTGCCCCGGCCCCTTTTCCAGCCCATGTGGACTATGTGGATCTGTCCACAAAGCACCGTCCACCAAAGCTTGCAGGGGGTGCCAGTCCTTCTGATTTGGAGAACTGGAAGTATCAGTTGGGTCGGGTTCTTATTAGTATCAACTGTCCTGAGGACCAGAAGGTCTATGTAGCTTCCCACTACCTGGAAGGGGAAGCACTGCATTGGTGGAGGACTCGCGAGCACGACCTACTCGCTCGACCCGGGTTCAACTGGGAACAGTTTACAGAGGCTCTTAGTTCCCATTTCTATCCACCACATGTCTTGGAGGCGAAGAAAATGGAATTTCTGGGTTTGAGACAGACAGAAAGTATGAGTGTGACCGCTTATCACAGGAAGTTTGTAGATCTTATGAGGTATGCTCCGGAAGTTATGCCCACTGGTAGGGACGAGGTTCGTCGTTTCATTTCGGGTCTCCGGGCAGGGATTAAGTCCTCTTTTGGATATCGAGGTTATGATACATTGTCTGAGGCGTTCGATCAAGCCCTATACGTGGAGGAGAGTCGGGCTGAGGAACGCCAGCAGTGGCAGAGTAGAAAGAGGCAAAGGGACCAGGGCCGTGAGGGGCAGAGAGGCGGCGATCAGAGGGGCCAGCCTGCTGTTAGGGGTCGCCGTGATGGTGGCCGTGCTGATGTGGGCAGGGGTGGTGGCCGTGCACCGCTACCTGTTCGTGAGGTTGGACCCGATGGGCGACCTGTATACCGTTGTTGGACTTGCCACGAGGTTGGTCATCGCCGAGCGGATTGCCCGTATGCTGGCAAGGGTAGACCGGTTCGGCCTGACAGGGGTGGCAGACTGAACGTCTTGGATCGTGCGGAGGCAGACCGTCGGGATGATGTTCTTGCTCGTGTGTTTTAAATTCCTGCAGTTTTCTATTTTCTTTTCGTTGTACTCTGTATTTGTAAACTTTGTACCCCGTTTAGGTACTATTACTGTTGCGAATCATTCTGCCTTTGTATTGTTTGATTCGGGAGCCTCATGTTCGTTCGTGGCTTTGCGATTTGTGCGGGAGCATGGAGTAGGACCGTTGGTGCCCTACCAGATGCCTGTGCCCTTGCCTTCGGGCGATATCATCCGTAGTGATCACATATGGCGAGATGCGGTATTGAGCATCGAGGGCCGTGAGTTCAGAGCCGACTTGGTTGTATTTAGCCTGGCTGACTTTGATGTAATTTTGGGCATGGATTGGCCGACTCGCCATCGTGCTGTTATCGATTGTGGTATTCCACGTATTTCCTTCCGAGATCCTCTCGGTAAGTATGTCTCTTACCGACCTTCTTTGATTCCACCTGCTATTAGTGTGGTTTCGGTTGCTGCGTTGTGTGATTTGATGCGTAGGGGTTGTTCTCTTTCCCTGTGGCAAATGAGGGATCTTCGAGTAGAGGTTCCTGCTGCTTCGAGTGTCCCTGTTGTCTCTGAGTTCGGGGATGTGTTTCCCGATGAAATTCCTGGTCTCCCACCTGCTCGGGAGATTGATTTTTCTATCAAGCTGATGCCTGATACAGCTCCTATTTCTAAGGCTCCTTACCGAATGGCTCCTGCTGAATTGAAGAAGTTGAAGGATCAGTTGAATGAGCTTACTAATAAGGGGTATATCCAGCCGAGTAGCTCGCCTTGGGGAGCTCCTGTACTGTTTGTTAAGAAGAAGGATGGGTCGATGAGGATGTGCATCGACTACAGGGGTTTGAACCGAATCACGGTGAAGAACAAGTATCTTCTACCTCGGATTGAGGATCTGTTTGATCAGTTGAGAGGGGCCAGTATATTCAGTAAGATTGATTTGAGATCGGGCTACCATCAGATAAGGGTGGCAGAGGCTGATAGGCCTAAGACAACATTCAGAACTCGTTATGGACACTTTGAATTCACGGTCATGCCTTTTGGTTTGACTAACGCACCAGCGATCTTCATGGATATTATGCATAGGGTATTCCGCCCCCTGCTGGATGTGTGTGTGGTTGTGTTCATAGACGATATTCTGGTCTACTCGCCGACTCGTGAGGCACATGCCGGCCACTTGAGGACAATGTTGAACACATTGCGAGAGCATAAGCTATATGCTAAACTCTCTAAGTGTGAGTTCTGGTTGGAGAATGTGTCGTTTCTGGGACACATTGTTTCGGGTGAGGGCATTGCAGTTGATCCTGCTAAGGTGGAAGCGGTACTAAAGTGGCAGGCCCCGAAGAATGTGGGAGAGATCCGGAGTTTCTTAGGTCTTGTTGGCTACTACCGCAGATTTATTGAGGGGTTCTCGAGCATTGCTAGACGTCTGACTAGACTATTGAGGAAAGATGTCAGATTCAGATGGGATGATGCTTGTGAGCAAGCATTCGAACTGTTGAAGAAGAAAGTGACAGAGGCACCTGTTTTGGTACTACCTGATGATTCAGGCGAGTATGAAGTTTACACGGATGCGTCACTTAAGGGTTTAGGTTGTGTGTTGATGCAAAAGGGCAAAGTGATTGCTTATGCATCTCGACAGCTTAAGCCACATGAGCAGAATTACCCGACTCACGATTTGGAAATGGCAGCGGTAGTGCATGCTCTGAAAATATGGAGACACTATCTGTATGGAGCGAAGTGTAGAATTTATTCAGATCATAAGAATCTGAAGTGTCTGTACACCTCAGACCACATGAGTGGCAGATAGAGGAGATGGATGGAGTTATTGCAGGACTATGACACGGATATTCAGTATATTGAGGGAAAGGCGAACCGGGTGGCGGATGCTTTGAGCAGGAAGGAGCATCATTCAGTGGCATGCTTGGGAGTGATGCCTGAGTGGCGCAGGGAGCTACTCAGACTTGAGGTTCAGGTAGTTCCTGTTGGCTCTGTTCAGCACACGTTAAACATGCTAGTTACTGCATCTTCTTTGATTGATGAGATATTTGCTAGTCAGCATAATAGTGGGGAGATGGCAGTACTAAGACAGAAGATTCAGGATGGTAAGGCTCCGGGTTTCAGAATCGATGATAGGGGCATGGTGAGATATGGTGATAGATGGTGCATTCCGGAGTGTTGTGTTGACCTGAAGAAGAAGGTCATGGATGAGGCTCACACGACTCCTTATTCTGTTCATCCAGGGGTCACAAAGATGTATAAAGACATCCGACAGATTTATTGGTGGAATAACATGAAGAGGGAGATAGTTGAATATGTGGCTAAGTGTGCCACATGTCAGCGAGTGAAGATTGAGCACATGAGACCGATGGGTTTGCTACGGCCTCTAGTAGTGCCCGAATGGAAGTGGGAATCCATCTCCATGGATTTTGTGACAGGGTTGCCTCCGACTGTGAGGAAGATGGACACTATCTGGGTAGTGGTGGATCGATTGACTAAGAGTGCAGTGTTCATACCTATGAGACTGACATGGAGTATGAGCCAGCTTACCCAGGCTTATATTCAGCATGTTGTTAAAAGGTTTGGGATTCTCAAGGAGATTGTGTCGGATCGGGATTCCAGATTTCTGTCCAAGTTTTGGAAGGATGTGCAGGCAGCGTTTGGCACGCAGATTAGCATGAGTACTGCATGGCATCCTCAATCAGATGGTCAGACAGAAAGGACCATTAGGACTTTAGAGGATATGTTACGAGCTTGTGCACTGGACTTTCAGGGTAGTTGGGAGAATCACCTCAGTTTGGTGGAGTTCAGTTACAATAACAGTTATCATGCAAGTATTGGCATGGCTCCCTTCGAGGCATTGTATGGGAGAAGGTGTAGGAGTCCCTTATATTGGAATGATCCAACAGATAATGTGAATGTAGGTCCTGAAATGATTGAGCAGACTATGGACTTGGTGAAGATCATTAGGGACCGTATGAAAGAAGCTCAGGACAGACAGAAGAGCTATGCTGATCTAGCTCGTCGTGATGTGGAGTTTGAGGTTGGTGATAGGGTATTACTGCGGGTATCGCCTATGAAAGGGGTATGCCGGTTCGGTAAGAAGGGCAAGCTGAGCCCGAGATACATTGGACCCTATGAGATTGTGGAGAGAGTTGGTAAAGTGGCTTATAGGTTGGCTTTACCAGCCGAGGTGGGTCGAGCTCATGATGTTTTTCATGTTTCTCAGCTCCGGAAGTTCGTATCTAACCCATGTAAGATTATCCGGCCTGATGAGATTGAGTTGGATGCAAGTCTTGAATATGAGGAGTATCCAGTTCGGGTGATTGATGCAAAGGAAAGGGTCTTGAGGCACAAAACCATCCCGATGGTTAAGGTGCTGTGGTGTAGGCATGGGGTTGAAGATGCTACTTGGGAAACCGAGGAGCATATGAAGCTGAAGTACCCAGACTTGGACTTGACTCCGTTCCCTTGAGGTAACCTCTTTCCCCCTTGATTTTGATTTTTGATCATGTTCTTGAATGTGCATTTCGGGGACGAAATGATCGTAAGGGGGGAGGAATGTAATGACCCGATTTAATTGTTTGGATTGTTTTAAATAATCTGGTATTTGATTATCTTGCATTTCAGTCCGGATGGGGTCAATTGGTTGTACTTGGGAAGATATGGGGAGTCTTTTATAATTATTAGCAAGTTGTAAGTATATTGGGGTGTCTTTTACAATTTGAAGAAAAGGAAGAAAGAAACGGGAGAGGAGGCCGAGAGAAAGGGGGATTTTGGGGTGATCTTCGGCTCGTCCAAACTATCACGTTTCTTGGCCGATTGATTAATCGGTTGTTAGTAAGTGTTTCTCCTCGTCGTCTTCTTCGTATTGATTTTTATTTCGTTCGTTTTTGTAGTGATTTGGAGATGTTTTGAATTGGTAGGATTTGGGGGTTTTGGTGAGATCGATCGATCGATCGAATTGGGCATCCGGAAGTGTTGTTGATCGCTCCCAACATCGAGGCAAGGGATTTATATGCTTAAATTACATGTTTGGGGAGAATATTGGGAGTGATTTCCGGCAAGGGTTTTATGTGTATTGTGGGTTTGGATTTCTAGTTTTTGCTCTCTGCACGATTCCATTGTGTGCAAATATGTGTGGTTAGTGTATCTGTGTATTTGGCTCTGTCGGGGGACTTCATTTGTGGATTTAGGATTTATTCGTAATAATATTAGAATAAGTTGCTTACAGTATACAAGTTTAATCTGAATGAATTCTGATTCGAAGTAGTCTGGGACTTTTGGCTATTTTGTCTATTGAATATTTAAATCACTCCCATGGAACTGGTATTCACTGCTATCAAAGAACTGAAAGAAGTATACGTGTATAATTATATATCTACTGTGATGTCCCCTTTCTCACCCTATTTCCTTTTTCTTTTAATAAATTAATAGTACAATAGCAAATCTAGTGAATTCATAGCCTGGTTACGTAAATAGCTTTTGGAACATACTTTATTGTATTTTATTTCTAGTGTGCACTAGTTGCTAGTTACTGTACTTGTATTTTACTCCATACAGTGACTAATGGATTAATGGATTTCTAGTGTGCACTAGTTGCCAGCTTTTGGGAAATATACGAGTATTTGTTTTGACATCTAAATGTCAATGATTAATGGATTTCCACATCTAAAATTCCATACAGTGACTTGTTTTGATTATTTTGAGAGCCTTGTATGTTTAATTATCTTTTATTTACTGGAATGTATGGAATCGTTGAAATTGGCCTCTGTAGAGGTGATGATTGTGATTACCCCGGGCAGCCTTCACAGGTGTTGTTGAGTCCCGGTGGCCCTACGGGGTGGATAATTGGCTGGTATGCCTGTTGGCCCTACGGGGTGAATTATTGGCTGTTATGCCTGTTGGCCCTTCGGGGTGTATGATTTGGCTGTGATGCCTGTGATCCCTGCGGGGATGGTGTATGTTACCCTGTAACGGGTTGGAGTTGATGATATCCTCACTCGTGGGTTCATACCGCCCGGGTTTTTAGGTGCCGGCTAGGCATATTCATTGCATTTGCATATAGGTTAGATAGGTGTATGTTAGGCCATGCATCACGTGCATAAATTGTATGATTGTGGTTGAAGCACCGGTATGGAACGGTGTGATGTTTATTTGCTTTTACTTTTATTCTGCTCTGTTATTCATGCTTTTATTATTATTATTATTATTATTATTATTATTATTATTATTATTATTATTATTATTATTATTATTATTATTTACTCTTGTTGCTCTGTTATCCCTTACTCCCCAACACGTAGCCTTGCTCAGTACGTTGTTCTGACTCCCTTTGCTTTTGTCTGTTTTATAGATCCTATTGGAGGCGCTGGAGCATGATTGGGGTATGGGGATGAGAGATCACATAGATAGGATTCTCATGTCCTTTTTATTATGTTTATTTATGTGGTACTCTGTTATTTGCTATTACTTGATACTTGGTTGTCTAGTTGAGGCCTGAGAGCCTAGGATTCAAATTCAGTCGGCCGGTGGCCTTATGTGATTTACTGATTTGGGCCGGTAGCCCTGTTTGAGATATTGGCATGCTGTTTATGCTGTTTGTGAGGCTTGTAGCCCGGATAATTTATTGATATTGTTTTATGGTTATTGGTGAGACCTTGTTCCAGGTGCCTATGTGTTTATTTGATTCTAGCTTCTGCTTTAAAATGGATTAATCAGATTATTACTTTAGGTCTGCTCAGCCTTGTACTAGCTATTTTAAATTAGCTGGCCACTAGTTTAGAATAGTTAGTACAGCGGTAATGCTTGCGAAAATCAGGTTTGAATTTTCGGGGCGTTACAATACACGCGTGAGTTGATTTAATTCTCAATTTCATCAATATGTTACCTGATTCAGTAGGGCTCCTCTGGGCGAAGAGGCGGTGAGCGTGAGAGATATAGCTGGTGGACGGAGCAGAGGCGAAACACAGAAGGGGGCGTGAGCAATCAACGCGAGAGAGCAGGGAAGAAGGGCGCGAGAGGGAGCAGGGAAATAGACCAAGCAGAGGGGGCGTAAGAGCGAAGGCAAGACGGGGGCACGAGACTGTGAGAGGGAGCGGAGCGGCTGAGAAAGAAGTCTTGAGCGGAGAAGGGAACAAGAAGTAAAAAAAAGAAAAAAAAAAAAGATAAAAAAGAAAAATGGTATAAAAACCGACCAGAATATCTTATTAGGATCGGCCATTATATTTTGGTTAAGTAGGATGTACTATACATGAGTTTTTTGATTTCTAAATATAGGGTGTATTTAATTTAGATTTTAAAAAGTATTTAAAAATTTTGAGGTATTCAATACCAATTTCAAAATGTCATTAAATTTCTTGGGGTATTCAATACAGATTTTTAAAATTTTTTAAAATTTAGAAGTATTCTACAGTGCATGAATTTTAATTCTTTATAGATTTTAATGAATTCTCTTAAAAAATATAACTAAAAAAAATCTCTCTAAAATCAGTCAACTCTATGTGGATTCTGTGGACTTTTTAAACTCATCGACTTTTTAAAGTCTATAAAAATCTAATAAACTCTCAATCGAATACACCCCTAAGGGAATAATTGTAAAAAACGTTCATTTTCTTATCATTTTCCCCGATTCGTCCCATTCGAATTTTCGTTCCCCATTAGTCCGCTTCGTATGCTAATGTAATACCCAGGAGAATGGCTTACATGAAGTGAAATAAGCTACTCATACCAACAAATACCTTTCTTTCTTGGTAATGATCCTATAAGACTTCAAAGTTAAGTGTGCTTGCCTTGGAGCAATTCTACGATGGGTTGACCTCCTGGGAAGTCTCCCAGGGTGTGCATGAGGTAGGCCAAAACACACTGGAAAGAGCTCATGTTTGTTTGTGGGGTCAGCCTTTCACTCTCGAGCCGGCAACATCTAAATTAGCATCATGCCTTTCGCTGTGCCGAAGATGGGGGTGTTACAGATGGTATCAGAGCCAAACCGTGACTGCCTGCTTTGGTATTTAGGCGCCTAGCGGGGTGAAAGATCCACGGAATGTGGATGGTTGAGGCGTCGAAGGATGTGGATGGCCAAGCGCAACAAGGACGTTGCGATCTGGGGGGGGGGGTGTGGAACGTAATACCCCGGAGAATGGCTTAAATGGAGTGAAATAAGCTACTCATACCAACAAGTACCTTTCTTTCTTGGTAACCATCCTATAAGAACTCCAAAGTCAAGCGTGCTTGCCTTGGAGCAATTCTAGGATGGGTGACGTCCTGGAAAGTCTCCCAGGGTGTGCGTGAGTGAGGTCAAAACGCATTGGAAAGAGCTCATGTTGGTTTGTGGGGTCAGCCTTTCACTCTCGAGCCGGCAACATCTAGAGTAGCACCCTGCCGTTCCATTGCGCCGAAGATGGGGGTGTTACAGCTAATTAAAACCAAATCCATCTTAAACTCGCTAATCCAAGTCAATTATAGATTTAAACGAAAAAATTGTCAAAAACGTCCATTTTCTTGTCCTTTTGTCTGAATCCGTCCTATACAACCCTTGCAAAATAATTGGTTCCAACTGTTGTGACTATTGCATTAAGTATATTTTACTTTTGTGCATTATATTTTGTTCTTTTCTGTTTCTATAGTCTACATTATACTGTCAAAACAATAAATAAGATGTTTTCAATGCATATCATATTCTCTTGTCAAACACCATGAAACTTAATTAGATGCATTACATATTCTTCTCGTGAGAATATGATATGCATTGAAAACATCTTATTTGTTGTTTTGACAATATAATATAGACTATAGAAACCGAAAAGAACAAAATATAATGCACAAAAATAAAATATATTTAATGCAATAGTCACAATAGTTTGAGCCAATTATTTGCAAAGGTTGTAGAGTACGGATTCGGACAAAACGACGTGAAAATTGATGTTTTTGTTGGCAATTTTTCCGATCAAGTCTCTAATTGACTTGGATTAGTGAGTTTAGGACGGATTTTGTTTTAATTAGCAAACGAAGCGGATAAATGGGGGTAAAAAATTATAAGGGAACGATGGGACAAAAATGACAAGAAAACAGACATTTTTTTGCAATTATTCCTTTTGGTTTAGCCCAAAATTCCAAGTAGTTAAGTCTCACAACTTCCAACATTCACTTAAAGTTTAGAAGTTCGATTCCCATCGACCATATATTCCTCACCTTTATTTTATTTGTAATTTGTGTGGCATAAGTTCCCACTTTCCACCATTATTTTCTAATCTGTATAGGCTGTTAAGCAAATTAAAAAAAGTATGCTGAATCTAATTTGAGTTTAAAAATGACTTTGAATAATTAAAGGGGTGAAACTAAATATAGTAAATAGTTAAGCAATAATTTTTAGAAATAAATTTTAAAAATTATTGCATTCATTAAAAAGTATATATAATTTTGTTTTCTTTTATCATTCATCTATTAATTCTCCTAAAATGATAATTATTTTTCTGATACCATTTAATTTTTTTTTATCCGCCGCTGTTCACAATAATTTTGTTCATGAATTTTAGAACAAGAAAATATTTTGAGAGTTGCAGAGGGTGCATATCATGAGTGAATATAATTTTCTGAGTGATTTTTTTAATTTTATTTTTGGTGCAACTTTACTTTGACATATTTGGATAAGTTTTGGCTGTGATTTAGACAATTACCTCAGCTTCTTAAATATATATATATTGTTATTAAATTGCTGATAAATTTACGTCAGCTTCTTAAATTACCTCTTATCAATAAGAGGTGAAATAAATAAGTGATAAAAGGTTCTACATGGCCTCTTAGTTTATCAAACACTACCTAAATATTTTGTTAGTGGTGTTATGTTTTGTTTTAAAACTAATAGTATAATTTAATTTGATGACAAAGGTTACGAAATTTTGGACAATTGAAATACTCTTTCCAGATGCATCATAAATCCGTATTTTTTCAATTTGAATTTTAAATTATTTATTTTTAATTTGTAATAATTCATGAATTCTACCGCCCCCCCCTTTTTTTTAAAAACAAAATCTATGGATTATTTTAAATTCATATAGAATTGATATAATTTTTTAAAATTCCAATAAAATATTGTCTTGTAGTACTGTCGAATTTCATGAGGTATAGCTCATATATAAAATTTATACAAATCGCAAAAATATAACAAAATATCAATTGCAAACACCTCATTAGTTTGTCGAGTAAAATTTAGGCCGATGGGGCACCAAGAAATGGCTTGAATGATTTCGAAAACACGAACAACATTAAAGGCATCAATCAATTAGCGAATCATAATTGTCATTATTTCATTCTGAATCATTCTTATTATTTCAATCTCAGACAATCACTGCACTGTGGCACAACAATAATTTAATTTGGAAACTATAACACAGCTCTAACAGTTTCTCCAAAGAAAACAAGCGACTGCTACAATCCAGAGGACGACGTTGTTGGCGACTGCACTCATCACATCATGGCTTACACAAGATTGGGGTTTTGCACACCCAAAGATTGTGATTTCGGTGGAGGAGGCGTGACGGGCACGGGCACACCAAAAGATTGTGCTTTTGATGAAGGAGGCGTGATGGGCCTGCCATTGTGCAATGGATTCGGTCCTGAAGGTACAACTCTCAACGAACGAGGAATAGGGTTTGATAACTGCGACACACCAAAAGATTGTGCTTTTGATGGAGGCGTGACGGGCCTGCGATTGTGCAATGGATTCGGTCCTGAAGGTACAACTCTCAACGAACGAGGAGTAGGGTTTGATAACTGCGACACACCAAAAGATTGTGCTTTTGATGATGGAGGCGTGACGGGCCCGCGGTTGTGCAATGGATTCGGTCCTGAAGGTACAACTCTCAACGAACGAGGAGTAGGGTTTGATAACTGCGACACACCAAAAGATTGTGCTTTTGATGGAGGCGTGACTGGCCTGCGATTGTGCAATGGATTCGGTCCTGAAGGTACAACTCTCAACGAACGAGGAGTAGGGTTTGATAACTGCGACCCACCACAAGATTGTGCTTTGGATGAAGGAGGCGTGACGGGCCTGCGATTGTGCAATGGATTCGGTCCTGAAGGTACAACTCTCAACGAACGAGCAATAGGTTTTGATAACTGCGACTCACCAAAAGGTTGTGCTTTTGATGAAGGAGGCGTGACGGGCCTGCGATTGTGCAATGGATTCGGTCCTGAAGGTACAACTCTCAACGAACGAGCAGTAGGTTTTGATAACTGCGACTCACCAAAAGGTTGTGCTTTTGATGAAGGAGGCGTGACGGGCCTACGATTGTGCAATGGATTTGGTCCTGAAGGTATAGTTCTTAATGAACGAGGAATGAAGTTTGAGACTTTCGACACACTACTCAACGAACGAGGAATAGGGTTAGATAACTGCGAAGCACTTAAAATTTTTGAGTCATGTTGAAGACTACAAGAAAATGCTGAGAAAATGATGACGAAAAAGAGAAGCATTTGTTTCACCATCATGTGCTTGTGCGGGAAGCTAGAAATGCTTGAGATGTGTTATTGTGTGGGAGGGTACATCTTGTTAGGGTTTAAATAGGTGCCAAAGTTTGTGTTTTGTATGCTTATAGAAACGTATGTACCAATGAACGCAATAATTTGGAAAGTCTACTTATGGTAATGAAACTTATTTCCCATAAATTCTAATAAAAATTGATTAATTAAAAGTTTCACATAATTTTTTTTAATAGTTTGGTTTCTTTTATTACTTTTTTTTTCTAAATTCTAAAAATATAGTATCATTTTTAATATTTTCAAAATAAATGTAATACTACTATATAAAATTTAATATATAATTTTTATATCAGTGTATAATTAAAATTATTAACTACATTATAATTCCAACCTAAATAACTCAAATTTTAAATTGTCGCAGAAAATAACCGTTAAGATTAAAATTATACATGCATATAATTAAAATAATTATTAGAGCTATTAATTTTTTAGGCCATGAGAAGGAGTAATTTCTAGATTTTGGTCATTATTTTTCCATTTAGAGTTTTAGGCCACTGCAAGGATGTCGGACCCAGAGAAAGGAACAAAGCGGGCCGCGTGTTGTCTGCCACGCGCCAACATACTTATAGCCCAAAAGTAAAAATCACATTCTGGTGGTTTATTTAAGTTTTTTTTTATATAACTAAAATAAATAATATTTCTTCTATTATGTCTAACTTTTCTTTTTTGTCCGCCGAATAAAATAAAAATATATTCCTTCCTTTTTTAATTTATGTTAGCAACCGAAAACTTCGGTAATTGATGTTTCTTTCCAAAAAAAATGTATTTTTACTTTGGCTCTCTTTTGTTTTATTTTTATTTTTTTGAAAGCTCAAGCTATACAAATGACAAAAGGGATATAGGGAAGGGATATAGGGAAGGGATAGGGGCCGGGAGGGAAATCGAACCTCCAACCTTACGTTAAGTGTCTCTAGTGGGCAGGCACACATTGGTGTGATAGGGTAGTACCAGGGCACTGCGCAACTTTATTTTAGCAGTTTGGCCTCGAGATGTGTTTTGACACATTATTATTTTTTTTTTTTTGAGAAAAGATTATATATAGCCGGCAGTAGAAATCAAGTCTGAGTACAAAATATATACAATCACCACAAAAACGAGAAGATAACAATGAACGATATATCGATGCAAACGGACAGGCAACAAGCAAGAGCTCTCAAAAAAAAATCAGCCATGAAAGAAATCGGGACCGGACTTCAGGCAGCCACATTAAACCAGGTCAAATAACGGCTCCATAAGATCAGCAGCAACAACCTTCACTTGGCAGCATAAGCAACATAAAGAAGTCAGGGGCCAACTAAAGCAATACCACAGGAAATAGCCAAAGCGAGCAGCAGAAACTCCAAGCAACATATGTACTTCATCTACCGCAACAACCTCTCTCCATCAGGACCCAATCACAGCTTCCAGATGCAACATATGTGTTTTGACACATTATTATTAAGTGATTTTTTTATTCGAAAGACCAAAAAAGAAAAGTGAGACATAAATAATGGGATGGAAGAAATATTATTTATTTTAATTACATAAAAATAAAAGAATAAACAAGAACTTACATAGGTAATTAGAAGAAGACGAATTTTATTTTTGGAACATAAGGATACTGGTGCCTAGAGTGTTCCAGAGTTTGACCAATAAGCGCTTTGCCATTTTTTCTGAATTCGACATCTTTGTAGTGACCCAAAATTGTAAATAAAACAATAATGGCCAAAATTAAAAAATGACTCATTATGATGGCTTAAAAAAATTATTATCTCTATTTACTATACTGAAATAATTGAAAATATTCAATTATATAGGCACTTGCTAATATATATATATATATATACACACACACATACACATACTGATAATTAAGTTCAATATTCAATCTTGGTATTAAAATTTTAGTTGTAATGATAAAAAAAAAATTTAAATAAAAAACGAATATCATATTAATTACTGCATGCATTAGATAATGAATTATTAAAATTTATCTTTTGAGATAAAACTTTTAAATGAACTTGTCTGAAATTTTGAAACGGGTGTTTCGAAAATTTTAAGTCATTTCCCATTGTTATGCAAGGTAATCTGTGAATGATGACCTCGGATAATTTGGGTTTATTAATTTACTAATTATTGATTATTGCTAATCACATTTAATTTTATGATGGCCGGCTTGTCAAATATACGTATAAAAATCTATAATAATAATGGATATATGAAAATGGTCAAATTATATAGAAGGCAATGCATATATTCCTCCTCAATATACTTTTTTGGGTAGATATTCCTCCTTAATATTGGTAATGAAGAGAAAAATATTGTAATTTTTTTGGAAGGGCAAAAATATTCTATTTTAGATTCCCTTTCTTTACAAATGATTTCCTATAATTATTTTACTGGCAAATTGCACCGATATTGTTATAACTACCTTTTTCGATTGGATTCCCCCTTAATATAAACTTATCTAAAAACTCTTTATAAACATGTGTATATATGCATTGTTAATTTGCGATAAATACTACTCCATTTGTATTACCACAAATGTTACATTTGAAATTTTGAAATTTTTATTATTTAACTTGTACTCAATTTATGGTTAGTATATAATAAAAAAAATACAAATAAGTTGGGTCTTGTCAGATTCATTTAATTTAATTCACACAGTTTTAGAATATACTACTTTATTTATATAATGTTTATGTTTACACATTTTAATATATTAACCTTTAAATAATTATAATGGAAACGTAACATTTTTGTGGGACAAAGGGGGTGAATGGGTGATGCACTAAGCACGTTACCTATTTTAAGTATACTTTTCATATTATTTTGCATGATTATCGTATTTTTGAATAAATTGTTTGCTTATGCTTTCTAAATAATATTTTCGTTATCCCAATTAATCGTCGATACTTTGCAGGAAATGATTGAGAATGAGTATTAAACGTTGTTATTTTATGTTTTTGTAAGGAGGATAGCGCGAAAAAGTGTAGTTATTCACCCATCCATGCAAAGCGCGAAGGACTTAGAATTACTTTAGAGAGAAATAACTTTTATGTGCATAGAAGGTACGATGCATGCGCACCCAAAGAGATCTATGCGGCAATCATGCATGGTTGTATAGGGGGTGAGGAAAACTCGACTCGATTAGACTATTAAATTTTAAAAATATAATTTAAGCTTTATCAAACCTAACAAATTTATATTTTGCAACATAAGAAGTAAAACTGCCAATTAAAATTCAACTTATATACTATCTAGCCTAGTTAAATTCGAGCTTGAACTTAAGTTTTGTTACTGTTCAAGCTCAATACTCGATACTCGATCACCCCTATGGTTGTATATTTAGGGGGAAAAAACATATAAAATAATAAAAGATAGGAGTATCATATTGAAAATTTATTATAAATACACGTGCATGAACATGCAAGTTTGATATTGAAAAACTTCCATTTCTTCTAAACAATTGACTAGAATTAGTGGCCGACACAGAGAGCGTTAATATGAATTTTTTTTCCTCACAAAACATATAAAATAATAAAAGATAGCAGTATCATATTGAAAATTTATTATAAATATTTTAATTTTAAATTATATACAACAATTGTAAACTACGAGTCGGTTTTTTTTTTTTAAAACGTAATAAAATGTTTTTAATTTTTAATGTAACATACTAATAAGTCACTAAAAAAATCATCTCCCATTGTGTTACAAAAATTCCTCTTAATAAACTTCAATGCAGATAAAGACTTTTAACAAATTTTGAACCATAGCAGTCGTAATATGTAAGACCAATGCTAATACAATAAGCCGCCGGTAAAACATGCTCTTCCTAGTCTACTTACAACTTTATATTGTGGGCAAAGTTGGAGTATTTTATTTATTAAGATTGAATAAAACATATAGGTCTATGTTTAAAAAAACCACCAACAAATAAATATGGTACCTTTTTTTTTTCCCATTCATCTTCTCCATTGTATAAATTACATAAAAGTGCATTTTACTATAGCTAAAATTTATACAATCATATAAAAGTTTAATGGCAAAGTTTGAGCTCTGAGGGACGGAATTACATAAAAATATTTTCTACTATAGCTAAAATGCACATAACTATATAAAAAAATTAATGGCAAACTTTGAACTCTGAGTCCGGAGACGTCGAGGAGCACTCTGACAACACCATATGCTAAGTGACCGCTCAGGATGTGTCATGTAATGTAAACTTTGTGTGTTTTTCAGACATTGTATAATATAATCATTCGTGGTTCTCAAGATTCTAGGAATGAGAGTTCGGACATGAATTGAATTGTGGATCTTTTTTTGCAATCATAAGGAAGTGTTTTTATGTTTAACTTGTTGTTATCTGCTTATTCCTAAAAAAAGTTATATTAGAATCGAATCATTATATGTCTTACTTCATGAGATTGGGAGATAGGAAGAGATGGATAAATTATAGTAATCGTCATGGGAATGAATTACTTTATTGTTGATTCTAACTTGCATGTGTTAAATGGGAATTGACACATGCTTATAGGCATTTTTACCTGTAATTGTGTATTTGCGAAAACTCCATTAGTATGGTAAATTAAAACGGAAAATGTTCGATAATTGGATGATAATTAACAATAGATTCCTTAAAATCAATGTTCTAGAAGGTCTCGAAACTTGAAACTTCTAAAAATTTTAAACCCTATAATTTAGATTATATCACTAGAATTTATAAATTGATACGATATGAAGTCTTGATCATGTTTAACACAATTCTAAGCTTCACAATAGGGATGAATTTATTTTTATCAATTTACTTTTTTGTGAAATTTATTAGCTGAATTTAGTCTTTAATTGTTTAAATTAGATCTCAATCAATGTTAGAACCTTTTTTTAAAAAAAAAAAAAAAAATACAAAGGTTCTAACGCGATACCTTTACTTGGGCAGCTAGAGCCTTATACGACTCAAGCGAACTAGAGCCTTTACACTATATGTATCATCCACACATCTCACCACCTATGTCTATACAAATTTTAATATAATAAAAAAGCACACAGGCTCTGATACCACTATGTAACGCTCCGAAATTTCAAACCTGATTTTTTGCAAGTATTACCGCCGTACTAACTATCCTAAAGTGGCCAGCTAATTTAAAACAGCTAGTACAAGGCTAAGCAACACATAAACTGATTATCTGATTAATCCAGGTAAAAGCAGAAGCTAAATAAATTAAAATCACATAGACACATTAAGTTCTCACATATTTCAAATATTAATCCAGGCTACAAGCCTCATAGAACATTATCAGACAGCACGTCAAATCTCAACAGAGCTACCAGCCCAAAGCAGTAATTCACATAGGTCACAAACCGTCATAATATAAATCTCAGGCTCACATGCCTCAACTACCAGATAAACAAATGCCAAGTAATAATAAATAAGAAACAAAGTACCACATAAATATATGTAATAAATGAACATATAGATCCTATCTATGTGATATTTCAACCCCAACCCAATCATGCTCCAGCGCCTTCAGCAGGATCTATAAAACATACAAAAGCAAAGGGAGTCACTACAACGTACTGAGCAAGGCTACGTGCAGGGGAATAAGGGAAAATAGTTAATAATAATAATAAATAATTAATAACATACTTAAAAGAACGAAATATAAATAAAGCAAAGTAAACATCACATCGTCTCATACCGGTGCTTCAACCACAGTCATACAATTTTATGCACGTGATGCATGACCTAACATACACCTATCTACCCTATATATAAATGCAAATGAGTATGCCTAGTCGGCACCTAAAAACCCGAGCGGTATGAACCCACGGGAGAGGATAACATCAACTCCAACCCGTTACATGGTAATATACACCATCCCCGCAGGGACCACATGCATCACAGTCCAAACCATACACCCTGAAGGGTCAACAGGCATAACAGCCAATAACACCAGGCCTAACAGTCAATAATCCACCCCGTATGGCCATCGGGGCTCAACAACACCTGTTAAGGCTGCCTGTGTAATCATGACCAATTCCATAACATTCCATAATCATTAAATTTTCCATAAATACTCGAGCAGTTAACTGCACATCATATAGGTGTAAATAAATCATTAAATTACACAAACCAAAATACACTATAGAGCAGTAGTAAAATTTTAGAAAAACCAAAGCCTACACAAGACGCCTACAATGGAATCGGGATAGGAAATTAATAATAAAAATTTAAAAAAAAAAAAAACAAAAGCCTACATAGTCCGCCCACCAGGTCTGCCCTTCTCTGCACACTTTCCCATGTTTGGTTTCAATATAAACATTTACTACCAGAGAGTAACGAGCTTGATAGAGATGTCCATGGATTAGGATTTAAATTTAATATTCCAGGAACTAACATCCATAGCTGAGCTATCATTCCAGACTTTAGAGTCAGACAATAGATTCAATTAATGGAACTATCAGATATCGAATCAAAACCCCCAAACGTAGTTCTACAATTTACTATAATTTCAACTCACGAAATAACCCACTTGTAGATCCAAAGTGAAAACAAACGCGTAGATGATAAACTGGGAATTTCGCAAACAATGATAATGCACATAGAACCCTTGTCGGAAATCACCCCCAATACTCACCAAACACGTAATTTAAGCACACAAATCGCCTTGCCTCAATGTCTTCTAACGATTAACATCTCCGACTCCGCTCAATCCAAGCCTCAATCGAACCAAAAAACTCAAAACCTAACATTTCAAAACCTCATCAAATCACCACCAAAACGAGTGAAATAAAAATCATTGAGAAGAGGGAGGCGAGGACAAAACCTTACTAGCACCGGATTAATCGATTGCTCAAGAAACGCGATGATTCGGGTGAATTGAAATCCTCCCCTTCTTCCTCTCTCTCTCTCTCGGTTGCGTTCCCTTCCCTTCTTTCTTCCGTTTCTTCTAACGTTTTGCCAAACTACAAAATGGCCCCCCACTTAATACAAATTTTTTTAATTTAGCAAATAGTCCCTCCTACTCTCATTTCACTCAATTGAACCCCATCCGGATGAAACTTTTGACAATTTCCCACTATATGAGTATTTTCTGAAAATAATAATCCCGGTTTAATTTTTATTCATGAAACCAGATTATGAAGATGGAGTTGGGATTAGGGATATATTTATAGGCTGTCACGTTTTTATATACTCATGTAGGAAACTGTGGCCCGAAAGCGCACGGTGTCAAAAATTACAGTAATTTATAGTAAGACTGGATCGTTCACTGGAGGATGTGCGATAGAAGCAGGGCCCACGTCGTTTACTAAGATTTTCCACTCGGTTACTCGATTCAAGTTTTACAAAGGGTTCTAACAACTACTTGACAATAATTTAAACTAGACTACGAAGGCACTTAAAAATTACACTACAAAGCATATTAAAATTATATCTAGGAAAGCAATTAAATCTATTCTACGAAAGCATGTAAAATTACGTTACACTATCTAGAAAGCAGATTTAAAATATGACAGAAGGGACAGGGAGAAAATAATAAGGATTGGATAAGATTCAGACGAAGCACAATTAAACTTCCATTTTAATGCACAGATCTTTGCTTGGGATAGTTCGTCAGTCAGCTAACTCTCATGCTTTCTACACTATGTTCCCTTTAACAGACAGGTACTTACAGCGAGAATTTACATGCTCTTAAGACCACAAAATCTAAGATACCACAAATTCTTAACTCCTCTCTGTAATGCCTTGCAAGAATATGTTAGTCATCTGTGGTGGATAAGCAACACCTAACATATCATTAGTTGACATGCCAAGTACTCCTATCATTCTCCCGGTCATGCCCAAAGTTTTCAAATCAAGTCCCAAACCCTTCCATAACTCTTAAACCTTATAACGGCGGCCGACCTCTAATTCTTCCGAGTGACCTCTATAAAAGCATTTAAAAGAAAGCAGTAAAGAACGCAGTAAAGAAAGCATTTAAAATCCTATCACTCGAAAATCTTAAAAGTTATCTCATTCCGTTAGTATAAAAGAGCCCCTGGTCTTGATGACCAGATGCAGATCAAGAACCCCCAAGATATCAATAAGCCACATGATTCACAACATCTGGGTAGTTATGAGATACAAACTGAATGAAACAGATCCATAAATGAATCATGCTCAGGATGTACTCACTCAAGACTCAATTCTAGGCTTTGGCAGAAGATGATAGTAGTTGAAAGAATACTCAACCCTACCTTAGAAATTAACCAAGGCCTACATGTTGTTCCTCTAGTATTATTTATTACATCTCATCTACACCCAAGTGGACATTGATTTAATGCGATATCTAATATAAGATTTCCAACACCTAGCAATTTTGAGAAACCAATGGATATTTGAAAATCATTCCCTAAACAGGTACTAAACTCTCAACTAAAACACAGATCCTTTCAGTCTAGATGAGACCTAATCGCTGACTCTGCTTCTAAGTTCTCAAAATCAACCCCCAGTGGAATATGAGTTAATCATAACTGTCGAATTTATCCCTTAGTCAGATCCGGATTTTATAAAGGAATTTTTGTTGGAAATTTATTATGCAACATCTGATTTGAATCAAGACTTCTATGTCCAAGGAGAAGGATCCCCAAAATAATGATGACCACAGTATCTATATAATAATAGCATGCATACATGTATATGATAAGTAAAATAAAATACCCCAAAATATATGGTGGGATTAGACAGAATTTGATACACACAGGTGGATAGCCTGAGAAAAGAAGAATTTGGCTAAAAAGAGTGCCAGAAATAACTGGAGTTATCCGGACTGCAAACATCTGCCATCCGGTTCCCAATTATTCCAAATGGAATGATTTTTAGACAGTAAGGATCCCTTAATGAAAGTGATCGCTATCATCGAGAGTCCTACTGTCCATGAATGAGGAAAAACCGACATGTTTTCCTACTACAGTATTACTGCAACAGTGTTGATCGACACTGTCTAATATTACCATAGCTCGAAATTCAGGTTTGAAATTAAGATGAGGAAAAGAAAATTGTATCTACTCAGAAATTGGCTGAGTGACTAATCGTTATCTCTGTGAAGAGACCTTTCGCCGGAGCTTCCACCAATCTCCAATCAGATCATGCAAAATAATAAGTAGTAATTAATACACAGAAAACGAGCTAATCGTTATCCCTGTGAAGGGACCTTTCGCCAACATTGATCTGTGATATTTCTCACTACTCATTCATACACACAATGAAAGAGAAAATATGAAATTAAGAAAATGTTTTTGGTATTGTGTGAGTGTTAATCACACAACAATTTAGACACTAATGGGTTGAGATGTGTAATGGATAAAATTAGATGTAATGGCCTAAGCCCAATACACCCATGCAACTTTCACAAATCAAGAGATAAAATATTTTTGGAGTTTTAAAATAGAAGGAAGAGATCAATTCGATCTAAGGTGTAACATAGACCGAACTGAATGATGCATGAGGAATGAAGTATTTTCCTTACCCAATTAATCCTTGCAAGGAGATGAAGCATCATCTAATTCGAATTGTCAAGCAATTCGGTCTAAACCGAATTGGACAATTCGAATTGATGAAGTCATTTCCTTGCTCAAATTTGGCTAAGGCATTTACTCCAAAAATGAGGGTGATTCGAATTGCCATGTCAATTCGGTTTAAACCGAATTGGACAATTCAAATTGATGAGAGACAGAAAATAAACCAAGGCATGAATGGATGATATGCATACAATGTGGTATACAAGTCAATTCGGTCTATGTGATCAATTCGGTCTAAACCGAATTGCATAGACCGAATTGCTTGTGAACCACATGAAGGGAATACTTTTTGTTATGCAATTCGGTCTTCATGGGTAATCCGGTTTAGACCGAATTGCATGAAGTTTTTCACATACGTAAATTTTGTGCTCACAAGTGTTAGTTCGGTTTCCACTGTGCGGTTTATGATGGATGAGATTTACTCAATCCTTCATTTCACATCAGTGTCACCTCACAGCCACCCTAGTGAACATTTTAATGATATAACAAAGTACATGTTCAATAGGCATTAGCATGAATCAAACCCTAATTCTACCAACAAGAAATTCAAAGATTAAAGAACCTAAAACACTTAAAATTCTAAGAATACATGCATAACTTAAGAACACCAACATTAACTAAGGCAAACATAAATAAAAGATCTAGAGCAATAAAACAGAAATAAAGCATATAAACCTATTCTAACAAGCCCTAAAATTATCTAAAACCTAAGAACACTCATTTGAAGCTGTAAGGCATAAAAACATACCAAAAACCTATTAAACATGCATTTATTGAGAATGTAAGTCAACTCGGACATAATAAATGCAACCTAGTTGAAAAAAACAAACATTCTAACATTTATTGCTAAGGAAAGCATTAAAGAGTGCCAAACACATGAAAATAAAGATCCATTTCTGGAATTTTTCTTGTATTGACACTTGAAAGCAAGGTAAATAACCCAAAACCATCATTAGTTTGAAGGTAGGGTTTATTCTAACTACAAAGCATGTAAAATGTATGGAAATGGCTACTCTAAAGGTAGTAACAAGCTTCTACAAACTAAACTAAGATCAAAGCATTAAAAACTAAGCTATATGCATTAAAAATAAACTGACTAAACTAAACTACCTACCTAACCCTTAAGGGGTGAAGAACTACCTCTGCACTTCTTTTTGTTCCCCCAATCCGAATCTGTGTAAAGTGTAGTATATCTTTTTTTTTTGTATTGAGGAAGGTCAGCTTTTATACTTCTTCTCGAAACCCTAGGCCCATCAGCTTTGGTTTGATTTTTTTTTTCCCTTTTTATAAGGCTAGGAAAAATATGTGGGCTTCAAAGAAAAATTAGGCTTAAAGGCTCAAAGTGGTTAATCCTAAAAGGAAAAATATTTATGGATTTGGAATTCAAACGAAGACCAAAGTTTTGGTTTCTAGGTGCCTCGATCATATGCTCGAATTTTTGGAATATGGCATGGTCTTGAATCGGTCACAATCGCAAGTTCTAGTTTCCTTTAATCAAAATGATTTTCACACAACAAAGATGAAAATGAGTAAAAGTGACTCATGGCTCAAATCTCACAAGGGATGGTTGATTCATGTCATACAATATTCTTAAATTTAATATTTGAAAAATTCACACAATCTATTCAATCAAATTCTCAACATGAGGAATCATTACCCAACAAGATGGTGATATCATTAAATTTTTGTAACTCAAAACATCAAAAATTCATATAATGCATGTCTTCAATTATATTATCCCAATTTAAAAGTTTGAAAATTTAATCATAAACCAAAATCTCATATGTGAATTTAAACTGACAGATTCATGCATGCTTCGTGCTGGGTACAAATATATAAATACTAAAAATAAACAAAATAAAAAATAACAAATATATATATATATATATATTTTTTAAAAAAAATATTTAAGTAAAGAATCAACATCCTCACATTTTGAGCCTTGAGTAAATTAATTCCTACTTAAACAAATTATTGAAATCGAAGAAAAATAAAAGAGGAGGGAGGGAGGGGATAAATATTTACATGAACATAATTCCGATAGCCTTTTTCGTCAAACCAATTATGTGTTCGACGATTTTGGCTATGTGTGATCGTTTGGTTCATCGATCAAGGCGATTGTTCGATGCCCAATTTGCTCGATCACATTTTTTTGGGGTTTTCTAAACATAAATAAAATTTAATCTACTTGCACAAATTAGGTTGGATTAATTCTGTTCTTATAAAAATTATTCCGGATCTTAAATTGCTTTAAATTCCAAGAATATTTTCTATTAATTACAGAACTTATCCAACCGGGAACCTGTTTTGAAGCTTTAATTTTCTTTTTGTAGTCCCACAAATTCCTGAAAAGCAAACGTAGAATAAGTAATCGGATTTTCTCAAAAATATCAACATCCTCACATTTAGAGTCTTAGTACTCTAAATGTGAGTTAATAGAGCACCATCCGAATTATTTAATATAATAAGCACAAGACCCCCCCTTTTTTTAGTATATATATAATGATAAATTTATTCTGACTTGCAAAAATTTAGGTTGGATTAATTTTGTGCTTGTGAAAATTATTCCGGATCTTAAATTTCTTTAAGTTCCGGATATAGTCTTCGTTCAATTACAGAACTAATCCAACGGGAACCTGTTTTGAAGCTTTAATTTTCTTTTTGGTGGTCCCATAAATTCCTGCAAAGCAAACATAAAATAAGTTATCGGGTTTTCTCAAAAATATCAACATCCTCACATTTAGAGTCTTAGTACTCTAAATGTGAGTTAATTGATTAATACTCGAATTATTTAATATAATATGCACACGAGATTTATATATATATATTTAATATGTATATATAATGATAAAATTATTCTGACTTGCAAAAATTTAGGCTGGATTAATTCTGTGTTTGTGAAAATTATTCCGGATCTTAAATTTCTTTAAATTCCTGATATAGTCTTCGGTCAATCATAGAACTAATCCAACCAGGAACCTGTTTTGATGCTTCGTTGGAACAGGGGCGACGGCGAGTGAGATGGTAGCCGGCTGTTGGGGGTTGGAGAACATGGGGACAGGGGCGACAGCACACGAGATGGTGTCGTGACTTGTCCGGGGTGATGGTGGGAATGAGATGACCGTAGGTCTGCTGTTCCATTTGTTGTTTCACCGGTGATGAGGGTTTCCTCAGAGCAGCGGTGGTAATGAAGTGGATGGGCGATGGAGCAGCGGGTAAACTTGGTGGTCCGGTGAGGATGACGGAAATGGAGATCGGGGCGACGGTAAGTGGAGATGGTGGTCGTGGCTTGTCCTGTTTTGAAGCTTTAATTTTCATTTTGGTGGCTCCAAGATTTCTGCAAGAAAGATTACCCAATTGGTTAGATTTTCCCCTCAAATCAACATCCTCACATTTAGAGTCTTAGTACTCTAAATGTTTAATTGATTTGAGGGTACTTCTCTGTTCTGAAATATATACACAAAACTAACTATGAGTAATCATGAGTGTAATTCTCTTAATAAACGGCGCTGCATCCTCCCCGGCAATGGCGCCATGAAACTTTTGACAATTTCCCACTATATGAGTATTTTCTGAAAATAATAATCCCGGTTTAATTTTTATTCAATGAAACCAGATTATGAAGATGGAGTTGGGATTAGGGATATATTTATAGGTTGTCACGTTTTTATATACTCATGTAGGAAACTGTGGCCCGAAAGCGCACGTTGTCAAAAATTGCAGTAATTTATAGTAAGACCGGATCGTTCACTGGAGGATATGCGATAGAAGCAGGGCCCACGTCGTTTACTAAGATTTTCCACTCGGTTACTCGATTCAAGTTTTGCAAAGGGTTCTAACAACTACTTGACAATAATTTAAACTAGACTACGAAGGCACTTAAAAATTACACTACAAAGCATATTAAAATTATATCTAGGAAAGCAATTAAATCTATTCTATGAAAGCATGTTAAATTACGCTACACTACCTAGAAAGCAGATTTAAAATATGACAGAAGGGACAGGGAGAAAATAATAAGGATTGGATAAGATTCAGACGAAGCACAATTAAACTTCTATTTTAATGCACAGATCTTTGCTTGGGATAGTTCGTCAGTCAGCTAACTCTCATGCTTTCTACACTATGTTCCCTTTAACAGACAGGTACTTACAGCGAGAATTTACATGCTCTTAAGACCACAAAATCTAAGATACCACAAATTCTTAACTCCTCTTTGCAATGCCTTGCAAGAATATGTTAGTCATCTGTGGTGGATAAGCAACACCTAACATATCATTAGTTGACATGCCAAGTACTCCTATCATTCTCCCGGTCACGCCCAAAGTTTTCAAATCAAGTCCCAAACCCTTCCATAACTCTTAAACCTTATAACGGCGGCCGACCTCTAATTCTTCCGAGTGACCTCTATAAAAGCATTTAAAAGAAAGCAGTAAAGAAAGCATTTAAAATCCTATCACTCGGAAGTCTTAAAAGTTATCTCATTCCGTTAGTATAAAAGAGCCCCTGGTCTTGGTGACCAGATGCAGATCAAGAATCCCCAAGATATCAATAAGCCACAGGACTCACAACATCTGGGTAGTTATGAGATACAAACTGAATGAAACAGATCCATAAATGAATAATGCTCCGGATGTACTCACTCAAGACTCAATTCTAGGCTTTGGCAGAAGATGATAGTAGTTGAAAGAATACTCAACCCTACCTTAAAAATTAACCAAGGCCTATATGTTGTTCCTCTAGTATTATTTATCACATCTCATCTACACCCAAGTGGACATTGATTTAATGCGATATCTAATATAAGATTTCCAACACCTAGCAATTTTGAGAAACCAATGGATATTTGAAAATCATTCCCTAAACAGGTACTAAACTCTCAATTAAAACACAGATCCTTTCAGTCTAGATGAGACCTAATCGCTGACTCTGCTTCTAAGTTCTCAAAATCAACCCCCAGTAGAATATGAGTTAATCATAACTGTCGAATTTATCCCTTACTCAGATCCGGATTTTATAAAGGAATTTTTGTTGGAAATTTATTATGCAACATCTGATTTGAATCAAGACTTCTATGTCCAAGGAGAAGGATCCCCAAAATAATGATGACCACAGTATCTACATAATAATAGCATTCATACATGTATATGAGAAGTAAAATAAAATACCCCAAAATATATGGTGGGATTAGACAGAATTTGATACACACAGGTGGATAGCCTGAGAAAAGAAGAATTTGGCTAAAAAGAGTGCCAGAAATAACTGGAGTTATCCGGACTGCAAACATCTGCCATCCGGTTCCCAATTATTCCAGATGGAATGATTTTTAGACAGTAAGGATCCCTTAATGACAGTGATCGCTATCATCGAGAGTCCTACTGTCCATGAATGAGGAAAAACCCACATGTTTTCCTACTACAGTATTACTGCAACAGTGTTGATCGACACTGTCTAATATTACCATAGCTCGAAATTCAGGTTTGAAATTAAGATGAGGAAAAGAAAACTGTATCTACTCAGAAATTGGCTGAGTGACTAATCGTTATCTCTGTGAAGAGACCTTTCGCCGGAGCTTCCACCAATCTCCAATCAGATCATGCAAAATAACAAGTAGTAATTAATACACAGAAAACGAGCTAATCGTTATTCCTGTGAAGGGACCTTTCGCCAACATTGATCTGTGATATTTCTCACTACTCATTCATACACATAATGAAAGAGAAAATATGAAATTAAGAAAATGTTTTTGGTATTGTGTGAGTGTTAATCACACAACAATTTAGACACTAATGGGTTGAGATGTGTAATGGATAAAATTAGATGTAATGGCCTAAGCCCAATACACCCATGCAACTTACACAAATCAAGAGATAAAATATTTTTGGAGTTTTAAAATAGAAGGAAGAGATCAATTCGATCTAAGGTGTAACATAGAGCGAACTGAATGATGCATGAGGAATGAAGTATTTTCCTTACCCAATTAATCATTGCAAAGAGATGAATCATCATCTAATTGAGCGAACTGAATGATGCATGAGGAATGAAGTATTTTCCTTACCCAATTAATCATTGCAAAGAGATGAAGCATCATCTAATTCGAATTGTCAAGCAATTCGGTCTAAACCGAATTGGACAATTCGAATTGATGAAGTCATTTCCTTGCTCGAATTTGGCTAAGGCATTTACTCCAAAAATGAGGGTGATTCGAATTGCCATGTCAATTCAGTTTAAACCGAATTGGACAATTCGAATTGGTGAGAGACAGAAAATAGACCAAGGCATGAATGGATGATATGCATACAATGTGGTCTACAAGTCAATTCGTTCTATGTGATCAATTCGGTCTAAACCGAATTGCATAGACCGAATTGCTTGTGAACCACATGAAGGGAATACTTTTTGTTATGCAATTCGGTCTATGTGATCAATCATTCATTTCACATCAGTGTCACCTCACAGCCACCCTAGTGAACATTTTAATGATATGACAAAGTACATGTTCAATAGGCATTAGCATGAATCAAACCCTAATTCTACAAACAAGAAATTCAAAGATTAAAAAACCTAAAACACTTAATATTCTAAGAACTACATGCATAACTTAAGAACACCAACATTAACTAAGGCAAACATAAATAAAAGATCTTGAGCAATAAAATAGAAATAAAGCATATAAACCTATTCTAACAAACCCTAAAATTATCTAAAACCTAAGAACACTCATTTGAAGCTCTAAGGCATAAAAACATACCAAAAACCTATTAAACATGCATTTATTGAGAATGTAAGTCAACTAGGACATAATAAATGCAACCTAGTTGAAACAAACAAACATTCTTCCTCCTCCGTCTCAGTGAAATTGTTACGTTTGACTTTTTGACACTATTCACTGTTTAAGTTTGTTTCGAATTTTTATCATAGTTATGTAAGGAAAAACATAGTCAAGTGAGATCTTGTTAGATTTGTCTAATCTTGTAGTTTAAGAATATTAAATTTTTATAATTTTTTATTGTACACAATTTAAGTTATTAACCGTTAAAAATGTGTATTGGCATACGTGTCAGGTGGGTCCGTAACAATTATAATGAGACGGAGGTAGTAACATTTATTGCTAAGGAAAGCATTAAAGAGTGTCAAACACATGAAAATAAAGACCCATTTCTGGTATTTTTCTTCTATTGACACTTGAAAGCAAGGTAAATAACCCAAAACCATCATTAGTTTGAAGGTAGGGTTTATTCTAACTACAAAGCATGTAAAATGTATGGAAATTGCTACTCTAAAGGTAGTAACAATCTTCTACAAACTAAACTAAGATCAAAGCATTAAAAACTAAGCTATATGCATTAAAAATAAACTGACTAAACTAAACTACCTACCTAACCCTTAAGGGGTGAAGAACTACCTCTGCACTTCTTTTTGTGCCCCCAATCCGAATCTGTGTAAAGTGTAGTATATCTTTTTTTTTTTGTATTGAGGAAGGTCAGCTTTTATACTTCTTCTCGAAACCCTAGGCCCATCAGGGCCCATCAACAGTGTTATGCATTTCCGACGTGCTCACAGCTTCAATTGGATGCTATTTTGAATGTAATTCCATCTCCTCAAGCAATTCGGTTTAGACCGAATTGGTGTAATTCGAATTGCATGAGGTCTTCCTTCTTGATCTTTAGATGGGATGTGGTCTTTACTCATCAATTCGGTCTATGTGTAAACCGAATTGGCCTTTTCGAATTGCTGATGGCTCCTGCTTGGCTTTCTTGTTTTTGATGCAATTCGAATTACTCAATTCGGTTTAAACCGAATTGAGTAATTCGAATTGCATCTCTCTTTCTTGCTTTGGGTTTCTCCTCTTCATAAGGCAATTTGGTCTATGCCATCAATTCGGTCTAGAGGTCAATTCGAATTGGGCATTTCGCATCTCCCTTCAACACTTAACCAATTTTTCTCCTTCTCTTCATCAATTCGAATTATCAATTCGGTTTAGACCGAATTGGGTAATTCGAATTGAGTTCCAACACTTAGCCAAAAATTCAGTTTGTGAGATTTTCATTCTTTTTCCCATCTTTTCATTCCTTTTTCTTTTCTTTTTCCTTTTTTCATGTTTTTGGATTTTTCTAACACAAATACAATTAAAATTGCATATTTTTGTGTTTTTCATTACCAGCTTATTATTCTTACAAACTCGCATTAATCTGTCGAATTGAACTGCTTTCTTATTAAAATAAGATGGAAATACGATCAAAATGTTCGTCTCAGACATGGAAATGGATTGGAAATAATGGACAATTTTGGCCATTATCAACATCCTCACATTTAATACTGATCGTCCCCGAGCAGTCAGAGTCAGTGCTCCTAAGAGCATGGACTCTGCACATTCAATCCATTTGCGTGGCTTCAAAAATTTCATTCTTTTTATATTGGGATAAGACAATCAAAATTACAAGTATTAAACTCTCTTGGCTGCAGTGTTTAATGAAATGATACTTCTCACTTGAATAGGTATACAAATCAATAATTATTGTTAATTTTTCATGAACATCATGTTTAGAATAATCATTGATCTAATTATGGAATTAAAGCATGACATGAACATAAATTAAAAACGGAGCCTCACATATAGTAAATGCGGAAATTTCACTCACTCTCAAATTTGGGTTTTGTCATTGAACACTCATAATCAAATTTAATTAAATTATCCCATAAGCTTGCAATTGGACCAACTCGCCACCGGCTCATTTCTTTAAATCGAAATCCCGAGGTCTTATTCAAGGGTTATAACGGGGCTCACGGTTGTAACTTTGGTGTGGAAGGGAATTATTGGGCTAAATAGTGGCAAGAATTTATTTTATCATACCATGGCATTATTTTTTTTTAAAATTTATGATCATCAATATTTCTCTTTTTCTTTTTTTTTCTATTGCATGACGTTAGACTAAGTATAATTTGTTTTGTCATTTACAATTTATTTTTGTTGAATGTAACTCAACAATTTATTTTTGTTGAATCGGACTCGAGCGAAATTATTCAATCACCAAATAATTTATACAGTCCAATTTAAATAAGTCGGGTCATTACACCTGCCCTTTATCGAAACTCAAGACATTTCTCTTCGACTGAGGGATGTCATTCATGATGGCAATTGGAACTGGGGGTGTATTACTTCCAAAATTCCAGAAACAATTCTTCAAGAGATAAACTCATCCCCCCCCCCCCCCCGGTTCTAGAGGAATCTATTCCCGACACCTGGATATGGGATGGGCATCCGAGTGACCACTTGAAAATGGATAATCCTTCTTCTGATTGGGCTTGGATGTGGAATGTGAAATTGCCAGAGAAGGTTGGTCTGTTTCTCTGGTTGCTCTCCCACAACTCCCTGCCAACCAATGCAATTAGGTTTCGGAGGAACCTGGCAACTTCTCCTCTTTGCATGCTATGTGGTGTCACTTCGGAGACTTGGAGCCACTGTCTTTTTTTATTGCAAATGGGTGTCACACTGTTGGGAAAAGCTTAAGATACACCTTCCTGCATATTGTGACCAGATGAATCAAGCCACTTTTGAAAGTTCTGTTGAAGATGTATGGGGTGTGATTTATCATGGCCATGTAGGCTTTTTGGCTTGAAAGAAGTGCGAGAATTTTCAAGGGGAAAGACAAGCCTCCTTGGGTGATCCTTAGAGACATCCAAAACTTATGCATTGATGTGAAGAATTCGTTTTCGGAAAGACCCCCACCATGCCGTCAATTAAGGTTTGTTAGCTGGAACATGCTAGGGTATAAGGGGCTCATTCTCCATGTGGACGGTAGTTCCTTTAGGAACCCGGGACGTGCGGGTTTTGGATTTGTAGTGCATGATGACAGTGGGCTTTGGCATGGGGGAGGCTGTGGTTCTCTTGGTAGGAGGAAGATTCTCTATGCTGAGGTGTCTGCTTTGTTCTTCGGGCTGAGATCCGTGTACCGGCTTGGGATTAGGAAGGTCTGTTGTTAATCGGATTCCTTGGCGAGGATTGAACTACTTGACAGTATGGATGTTGTGCATCCTCTCGCTCCGGTTCTCTTTCGGATTAGGGAGCTGCGGGAATCCTTTGATTCCTTTGAAATTCATCATATTCCAAGGGAAGGCAACAAGGTTGCCGACGGCCTAGCTAAACATGGGGCATCCAAAGAAGAATTTTTTACCACTTGGGCGTTCCCGCCTGAATTCATTCGGAGAGAACTCTTTGCGGATGCTTCTGATGTTTGCTATCCTAGGGTGCAGCTGTGATGCTTTGTTTTTCTGTCCTCTGCCTTGTCTTTTGTTTCTTCTGTTTTGGTTTGTAACTTCTTCCTTTGTTATCAGGCCTTATGGCTAAGCGAAAAGAAAAAAAAAAAAAAAAAGCTTTATTACTTGATTCTACACCACGCCCACTTGTGGTACAGCATATATGCAAAATTCATAGATCCAAGAATGTAAGGATCGAATTGTCAATTTTGGGTAAATGAGTTATGTGACAACTAGTGTAACTATCCCCACTCATGCATGCTCCTAAGAACAGAAGTGGCAAAAAATGTAAAGATACAAGAAAGGTAAAACTGGTAAAAGTAATTTGGAGAGGAGTTCCTTAATGATCTTCATATTTATAGCTTTGAAACTCTTTGATAGGTATTGCCAACTTTTAACCGCTTCTATCAAGATGATCGATCATTCATGGATTTTTAATACAAGGGTAAAGTTGTAAAGTATTTGTATATTCATTACTTTTGGTGAAGCCGACACCAGATAAAAACCATAAAAGTGTAAAAGGAAAAAACAAGGAAATGAAGAACGCCCTAATAAAATCTATAATCTGGGAACACCACGCCGGAGAGATCCACCGCCAAATCCCCTCGAACAAAGTCATATGAGATCCATGTGGTGAAAAACTCTTCCTTAGAGGCACCATGTTTTGCCAGTTTGTCCGCAACACTGATGCCCAAAGAGCGTGATTGATCTCGCACCACTCAAGGGAAGACCGTGCTTCACGAGCTCGCTGGATGAGAGAGGCCAGAGAATGATAGCAGTCATGACATTCCAGCAAAGCCATAAACAATTTGGAGTCTGTATATACACAGAGTCTCTGGATCCCAAGTTGAACCGCGTGCTCAAGACCGAACACCATTGCAGCAACCTCAACATAAGTGTCAGTGTGAACCCCTAGATAGCCGCAACCCCCAACTCTGCAGTGACCGTCACCATTCCAGATGACATACCCAAACCCGGAACGCCCTGGGTTACCAAGAGAACTCCCGTCCGTGTGTAGGATGTATCCCTGATAATGAAGGTCAATCCAACCAATCCAACGAATGATGCTGCCATGCGGATTAGACAGTCCCCGAGCTCGGTTAAGTTGTAATCCCAGACAATTTGCCTCCCGCTGCAACAGCCAAGCATGCTTAAGCTTTCCGTTCATTCCATATCACCCATAAGGTCGCCACAAATAAATCACCATATGTTAGAAACATCCCCTGGAGGAATTCCCGTATGTTAGCCTTAGGAATTTGAGCACAAACAACAGGCATGTGAATATGAAGTAGATGCCAATGCCATATCTATCTAGCCCAAGAGTAGTAAAAAAATACAATGAGACCACGCCCCTATTGCGTCTCCACACAAGTTGCAGAGCGGCGTAGATACCACATTTCGTTGATATCGCAGATGATTGGTAGGGAGTGCGACATGGCTCATTAACCAAAGGGTGAATCCAATCTTTTCAAGGATCCCAGCTTGCCACAAACATCGCCAGCCCGCGCCCTCCGACGTTCTCCCAACTAGGAAGGCATACATTGAACTCACTGTATATTTGCCCCAGGTCTGTCCATTCCAAACCCAGGCATCTGGGAGTGTTGAATGCAAAATAGGAGGGGGGCAAGAGCTAAATTCCCAAATAATAGGAGGAGGAAAGGTAGTGAACACCGAGCTAAAATCCCATTTACACGTTTTAAATACAAAATTCAAATTCGGTGTTAAGAATATAATCTTGATTTGATAGTTTTGTAACTTATCCCGCGATCTGGATTAGCCTATCTAGTGGCTGGAACACCGGATGGGTAAGTACTAACAAAACAAAGACCAAAAAAAAAAAAAAAAAAAAAAAAAAGAAGTGTTCGGAGGGCCATGGGAGAACTGCGTTAGCCATGGTTGTCATTTACCGCATTTTCTAATTTTTTAAGGTTGTTATCTAAGATTGAGTACATTATAAATTTATAACTTAAATCAGTGTTGCTCAACATAGCCATACCCGCAAGTGCTCAATGCCTCAAAGCTCTCAATTTATTGATAATATTCACACTTATTTTTTCCATGGAAAGGAGACAAACTTAGAAATGACCACATATTTTGTAAACCTAAAACATAGCAACTGCAGATGCTTGCAGCAGAAATTATTCATATAATGGAATAAAAGCCAGTATGAACAAATGACTATGCAAACCAATATGCTCTGTGTGTGACTACAAACTAGATGAGAGAACATTCAGCATATGATCAAAAAACCTTGCAATCTTATTTACAAACTGCATTTGTAAGGTCCAACAATCAAGAAGTAATTTATTCAGCTCCAATATTTTACAAGAAGCATTTGTTCATGTAGCAGCTGGACTTAACTCACCCACAATTCAATTCACTGATGATTACAACATGCTCCAAATATTGCAAGAATGAACCAATCCAATCACCTTATTAAAACCAGGCATAATTTCTGCTTATTCCCAAAGTTAAAAAATTCCTAATCAACATTGCAAGAATCAAGAAATTCAATCACTTTATGAACCATCTCCTCAACCTCAACAAGTGCAGTGGTGTCCAGCACAAGTTTAGGGATCTCCACCATATCATAATCCCAGCATCCACCATAACCTTCCAACAGCCGCTCCATCTCTTCCCAAGTCGCCGGTTTGTGCCATCCCGAGCCACCGCCGGCGCCCCTAGCCTCAACACGCCTGCGCCATTCTGCTTCATCCCCTGGTTTACACTCTACCACAACCACCTTAGCACCACTTCCATCAGCCATCTCCACCAGCCGGTCGAGGTGTGCCCGTCTGGACAGTGGGGAGTCCACCACTACACTCAATCCCAAACCGAGCTGAGTTGCTGTCACCCGCCACATGGCCTCATATGATAGATCGTTCAATAGCTTAGCAGCCATGGATGGTGAAATTTGCATCAGGGCCTCCTGAATTGGGTACGTGGAGTCCCGGAAATGATCCTTGTCCATTAATGGGCATTTTAGGGCCTTTGCAATGGCGCTCGCCTGCGTGCTCTTCCCTGTCCCCGGGTGACCTTTCATCGCTATTAGAATTGGCCTCTCTCCCAATTTTCTACCATCCATGATGAGATTTTTAAGCTTTCCTGCGTGCACAAATTGTGAAAGTATTGATGAGGTATGTTAAAAGACTACAAACTAAGAAATCGGCTGATCCATTTTTCTGCCCTTCTTATTGGTTTCTGATGGAAAATGACAAAGCTTGGCTGAGCTTTGAGCTTATCCATAGTGCAGGTAAAAGTACCCCCATCAGCTTGTATTAGAAAAATTAATTAATTATCCAAACGAAAAAACGAGTCTTTAGAACAAATAGAGATAAACACAAAATAAAACTTTAAAATACCCAAAACTGTCCATAAAATTAAAGCCAATTGATGAACACAAGATTTCATTTATTCGAAATATCACAGAACCAAGGAAAACCGAAAACTTAAATAAAAGGAATAGGCTCAGATCTGGTAGCGAAACTGGGTAAACGAGGGTGATGAGAAAGAACAGAGACACCGCCATGGCTGCAGACCCAAAGATAATTAGGTCGCCCCGCCAAGATACGGGTATGGATTCTTGTCCCAAAACCCAGGCCGTGTTAAGAAAGAGAATCGTCATAGCCCATCCGTGTTTGTGGAAAGAGAGAGTGAAAGAAAGATGGGACAGATACAGAGATCACAGATGAGTTGTTGGAGTATTGTAGTTGGAAATGGATGGATGGATGTGTGTTCATACATTGCATACATACATACATACATACATACATACAAACACAGAGAAGGGCTGTTGTTTTGAAGGATGGGAGGAATCATTGGCGATGCAGAGAGGAGCAACCGCCCTCAAGAACACCTCGGCTCTCCGCAGCCTCAATTTCCCAAGTTTAGTTTCGCCATGGAAAGTGGAAACTATGAAATGATTGAACAATAATAGGGTTTTGTAGATGGAGCATGGCCCAATTTGAGCCCTACGGGTAACGGGTAGAGACCCAACTCGGTTGGCGTTTTGAAGTATTTAAGTCTGATTCACTTTAATAAATACTCCTAATTGACCAAAAAAACAAAAAAAGGAAAAAGTCCAAGGGAATTTAAGGGTTTAGGGTTAATTGAGAAACAAGTCCAAGCTAGGGGTGATTAACGAGTAGAGCTACTCGAACTCGACTCGGGACTCGGCTCGAAAAATACTCGACTCGTACTCGAAAAATTCGAGTCGAGTCGAGTAGTCGAGTATTTAATTGAGTATCGAGCTCGAGCTCGAGGACAAGGTTACGATACTCGTCGAGTATCGAGTACTCGACGAGTATCGAGTCGAGTACCGAGTCGAGTCGAGTACTTGACTCTTTTTTTTTTAAATTTTAAATTTTTCATATATTTTATATTTTTAATACTCTTCTACTTTTATTTATTGTCCACTTTCATTTTGATCCATTAATAAATTCATGTTTAAATTTAAAAATAAAATATAATTAACTAAAATAATTATTTAAATATAAAAGTAACAGAAAAATAAAATGAATTAAATTAAAATAGATTAATAATATCATTATAGTCATAAAATTATAAAGTAAATTTAAAATAAAATAAGTTCTTAATATAATAAATTTATTTAAAACCTTAAAACATAATTAGATAAAAACATGGTATTATATAATTCAATAAATAAATAAATAAAATCAACTAAATAAATAAATTCAATAATTAGATAAAAATAAATAATATAAATGATGTTAAAACATGGTATTATAAAATAAATTGATACTCGGTATACGTAAAAAAATAACATATAGTAGTATTGAATATAAGAATAAAATAAAAATATCAATTAAATAAAATATTATAAATTTCAATAAATAAATAACATTGTATCTCATGTTGGGACTTGTGAATTATAGAATTCGTTAACGAATTCACCAAATCCACTGATGTTGTACATTTGAGCACTAATAGATCATATTCAGCTAAGAATACACACTCTAGATGGAGTAGTGATATTGTGAGATGAGCCTGGAGCAACGACAACCCCACGATAATACTGCACACGCTTTAATATTTTAATGTAATTAAATGTCTCACACAAATATTGAAGATACTTATAAATGTGACACATTTCTACTAACATTTACTATTACATTTGACAAATATATCGAAATCTGCACTATAGAATCAAATTAATACAATGAATATATGATGAATATGTATTGACATATACTGTAATTGAGGTCAAATGCATAAAACTTCCGAGCCTTATACGTATTTAAGTTTGCGAGATTTCAATTTAACCGGAGATACAATGTTAACCGGAAAACATCGAAAAAAACACACTGACGGATAAAATCATTACCCAACATAAGAGACATGTGGTTACACAAACCTAACTCAAATGTTTGTATTGTGAGGTGATAAGTGATACCCGAATATTATTCATATCCAATTCACTAACTAATTCAACAAATTCACTTATTTTATACATTTAGGTACTAATAAATCTTATTTGGCTAATACATGCCCACTATTAATGTAGTAGTGATGTTGTGGGATGAACCCGGAGCAACAGCAATCCTAAGACACGCTTTAATATTTGACTGTAATAAAATGCCTTACAAAAGTATTGAAGTTACTTTTAAATATGATAAACTTGTATTTAAATGTATTGTAATATTTAAGAAATGTATCTTATTGAGTGCCAAATGAAAAAAAAAATTGAAAAATGAAAGATGTTTTGCGACCAAACCAATTCGATCGCTAATTAGCTACCGAATGATTTTGGTCACAAATGCAGTCGCTAACTAGCTACTAAATGGTTTCGGTCGCAAATTCGATTGCTAACAACCTAATGAGCGGTTTTTGTCGCAAATTTTGGTCGTTATACTGAAATTTTCTTGTAGTGTAAATTTAACAATAACTAGTCAAATATTTATATATCAGATATAATCAAGTTTTTATGTCATAGTTCGAAATTTAAAATCAACATACACAAATGTTTAAAAAAAAAAAGAATCAAGCTTGAACTACTCGAGCTCGAGCTTGAACTCGGGCTTGAACTCGATGGTACTCGAGCTCGAGCTCGAGAAAATGTAAAAAAAAAAAAAAAAAAGAGTTCGAGCTACTCGAACTCGATGATACTCGAGCTCGAGCTCGAGTGATGCTCGAGTAGCTCAAAGGTGCTGTCAAATCGAGCTCGAGTATCCCACTACTCGAGCTCGAGTATCCCACTACTCGAGTATCCCACTACTCGAGCTCGACTCGACTCGATATCACCCTACTCCAAGCCCCTACAAGGCTATGAACAAGAATGTAAGGTTAATTATATCACTAGTTATTATTGTTATTTTTGGAACTAAGCGGTGCAAATGAGGATTAATGGTCAATCCTAGGAGGTACATCTTCATTCTTGAATTGAAGTCCAAAGTATCCCCTCCACTTTAATCTTTGTTAACTTTTCAAGTTGTTCATTGCTATGTTGTTGTAAATGTCTTGGTATATCATTCTTGATTGAGGTTTGTTGATTCAATCATCCATAGTTGCCCTCACCACCGTTACCCAGTCTCTGAGAGAATTTCTTGCCAAGGATATGGTTTCCCATTTGAAGCATATGCTACATTCTTACCACACTCAAGTATTTAGTCATCATCTTCATCCATTTCAGTGAATTTAAGATGATGGATGTTTAACAGTTTAAGGGACTAATGATGATGTCCCAAAGCAAGCATACTAACAAATTGGGGGTCTAAGACCCTACTACAGATCTTAATACCCTTTGTGCCTTCTGTATATAGTTGAGCCTACTCAGACTGTCAACCAAATAACTAAAAGTCTAAAACCATACAATTTTTAACAATTCAATTGCTAAAAGACGCTACAGATAATGAACATAAGATACCCAATTGTTTATACCAAATGATGCTAGAATCAAATGGCTTGGTTCTCAGGATTAAGAATTGATGACATATTGACATTAATCAGACACATCAATCAGCATCCAACCTTTATGTGATGCTCTGTGTTCATCATCCAAGAAAGTGGATTTGCATAAAAAGTCCAACATTGTTAGCATTTTTGTTTATCATCCAAGAATGAAGAAATGAGTACAGCATTCAGGAGTCAGGACAGTACCTAATTCTAGGACGAAATGAACCTTAAAACGGTAATCGTTTTGCATAAATTGCTTGCATTATTGTGACATGTCTGATGCTGTACAGCCAATATACATTGCAGCTAATCTAAAAAAAACTAAAACACTACGATGCAGCAAATGCCAGCCACGAACATCAAAGCTCCCAACAAATGAAATGAACAAAACCATCAATGTTCTTCCTATCACACGCAAAAACTTCAAGCACTAAAGCATGTTTTCTTTTTTGTTTTTTCAGTTTAAGGACTGCCTCGCTTCGAGAAATCTATTGCATTGAGTATCAGAACAATAATTTTAAAAAAAGAAAAAGTAATAAGAAACCAGGAACCCAAATCCATTTCCGCTTTTGCGCAACAGATACCAGATTTCCCAGCTTTCACTGCCCACTCCACTTATCCTAAGCCCTGAAATCCAAAAAGGAGGGGTTATCTTCAGTCAGAAAAACTCCCAATTCGCAATAAAATGAAACCTAATTATGAAATTTTCACAAATTGAAACAAAAAAGGAGTGAGGAAAAAAAATTTGGACCATTTCTCGATTTATGCGTGTCATCCTTGCGCAGGGGCCATGCTAATCTTCTCTGTATCGTTCCAATTTTATCGGATGTCCCCGAAGGGACACAGATTAATGTCACGCCAGCATATATGAACAGCAAAGAAGATCTCTGTAATTCCGATATGGGAGAGAAGCAGCATTGCAAATAGATTGGGCCTGGGCTGTTCTAAAATTGTATTTGAAATTGGACCTAATATATGGGCTGGAGTGTTCTAAAATTATATTCAAGTCATCATTTGAATAGAAGGGCCCAATAATTTCGTCTGCAGTTTCAATGTGAAAGGGCCCAATAATTATATTGTCGATTGTCTTGTAAAACTCACAAACTTATGATTAATCTGCTTTGAAACGGAAATTTAAAAATTGTTGTTGTGCTACAATCACCCTTTAACCGCAAATAAATACATTTTCTATATGCTCACTAATTATATACTACTACGTATTTTACAACACATTCATTATTAATGAAATATATATGAAACTAGTAAGGCCCGTTCTCTACAACTTATTTTCAGACCTTATTACTTTTTTTTTCCCAAAATCAGATCAGACCAGATCAGATAAGAAACATTCAGATCAAACCAGATCAAATCAGATCAGATCAGACCAGACCAGACCAGAAACATTCAGACCAGATCAGATCAGACCAGATCAGATCATTATAATACAATTACATAATTACATATAATATTTTTTTTTAAAAAAAAGGCAAAAACATATAGGAATGTATGCAAATATTATTTATATTGTACTTATTTAATACTAATTTTAAAAGTATTTTTCAAAATGTTTTTTTGCTCTTCAAAATATTATTTAAATATACTAGTCACGTTTTTAATATATTTTATATTATAAATACTTTCAAAATATAGTTTTAAATACTTTCATTAAATATTTTTGAAATATATTAGAAAATACTTTCAAAAATATTTTCAAAAATAACTAAACATAATAATAAAAACTATTAATTATTATTATTATTATTATTATTATATATAATAAATATTAAATAGTAATCATTAATTTTTATTATTATATATTATTATTATTATTATTACCATAATTTAATTAGAATCAAAATAGCTTATCGAAAAAAATAATTAGAATCCAAATATAAATAAAATAAGATCAGAACAGATCAGACCAGATCAGATCAATTCAGATCAGACCAGATCAGACCAGATGGAATCAGATCAGACCAGAAACATTCAGATCAGATCAGACATATTCAGATCAGACCAGAAAAATTAAGGCCTAGAGAACAGGGCCTAAGTAACCCGTCGAGATTCGACGGGTGTATTTATATATTATAGATATTATTATTATATATATGCTTATATCATATGAATCTAATAGAGAATATATAATAATTGTAATTTAATTATTTTTTAAAACTAATAGAGAAATAATATTAAAACCTCTTCTTGTAGCTTGTCCCGTACAAACTTAGCATGATAAAATTTTATTTTATTTAATTTGAAATTGTATTTTATTTAATTTGAAATTTTATTTGAAATTAAATAAATTTAAATAAGTATTAAGCATGATATGCAAATTTTTCTTACAATTTGCTGAAAATTTCACTTTAAACAATGTTTCTTGTAGTATCTTGAATTAATCAATCTTAACTAAATACTTCTATTAATACTCTGAGTCTCATCTTGCTAGTAACACGAGGTATCGCAATATATATTTGTTTATTGCTAAAAACTGGTTTCGGAAGATGGAGTTCAACATTCTATAATGATTGCCATTGACTTTTCTTTATATTCATAGCAAAAAAAAACTGCGAATGAGAATTGTCTCATCTGAATTCTAATGGAGAATTTGGTTAAATCAGACGGGCTCATAATTAGGGGTGGGCATTTTTTGTCGGGTATCGGGTACCCGACCCGAACCCGACATGTCGGGTTCGGGTTTTGTCGGGTTTTGATATTAAAAACCCGACATTTCGGGTACCCGAACCCGACACTAACTGTCGGGTCGAGTGTCGGGTTTATGGTCGGGTACCCGACAAAATAAATAAATAAATAGATTTTAATATTTATTTTCTAATATTTATTTTGCTTTACAATATTTATACTTATTTTATAATTAGTAGGATTTGTATTTTATTCTATGTGGTGAAAAGCCATGTATAAGCTTTAAAAAAATGTGAAGTCTCATATATGGATTTTTTTTAGAATTAATAATGGACAATTAACCTTGAACATGATATGATAATAAATTTCAAGAATTGTAAATAACTTTGATGAGTTATATTTTTTATTTTAATAAATAATGGCATTGAACACTAAAATTTAATTATATATAATACTAATAAATAAGATAACATTAATAATAATAAATAAAACTGAAATTTTTTATATTTTTAAAAAAAATTGATAGTTATTATTATTTAATAACAATATAGATGAATATACCTATATATTTGCTTAAATATTAGTAATCTTAGTTTTTTTTGAACAAATTGTGTAATTTAGGTTAGTCATTGTATTTTTATAAAAAGTAAAACCAAAATAAATAAAATATATTTTTAAAAAAAAATATTTTTGTCGGGTATCGGGTACCCGATCAACCCGACCCGACAAAGTCGGGTACCCGAATATCGGGTACCCGGTCTTATGAGGGTCGGGGTCGGGTAGCCATTTTGGAAACCCGATAGTGTCGGGTACCCGACTTTCGGGTACCCGAACCCGACAACCCGACCCGATGCTCACCCCTACTCATAATCATTTTACCAATCAAGAATTTTCTACTTTCATGGTTTCCCAAAATTAGTTTAACTTCAATTATATAGTTTCGCCTCTTGGTTACTATCAACCTGCTTCTATTGCATAATTTATTTAATGGATCTATATATCTAAAAAGAATGACTATACAACCCTCATTCAACTTTATTTTATAATTTGGTAGTCCAAAACACTTGATCGTGTTTAGATATTCTGATGAAAATATTTCATTATCATTATACATGCTTTCATCCTCTTGATAAATATTTCTAGAACTGAGATATACATTTTCATTTGCAAGCAGACATTCCATGATGTAATCATTGATCGTATCAACCCATCTATATTCCTAAGAAACATGATTATGCAGCACTCCTTCAACTTTATTTCATGATTCGATAATCCTGAATGCTTTATCATACTTTGATATTCCGGTAAAAATATTTCTTTGTCATTATATATACTTTCATCATCTTGAAATATCGTTAGAACTGAGATATATTTTTTCATTTGTTAACATATGTTCCATGATGTAATCATTGATCGTATCAATATCTCATTTGTAGGGCTAGTCTAGCAACATCTTTAAAAATGTATGGATTTGAAGTGGTACAATTTATATTTGTATATATTGTAACACCCGAGGAAAAACAAATTCAAATTGTTTTGAACTACGTCATGACTTGATCCCTTCACAGGGTACGTAGGCAGCTTGGGAATTTAAATACCAAGTTCAGTCATAAAATAAATCACAAAATAAAAACATAACCGAAATCATCCCAACGTTTAAACCTGAAGAAACCAAAACACAACTTCAGTAAAATCATTAAGGAAGGACGGGGCGAGTTCAAGTAGACGAATTATCATACGGGAGTTAGATCGAATTCGTAAATAAACCCACATGAGAATTTCGAGTCGGGAATGACCCGAAAAGTCGGACCTAGAGCGCGAAGGATGGAAACCCGATCGAGAAAAGGGAAGAAAAGAACCGACGGACCACACGAACCGCCCGAACCGGCCGGTTTGGGCGGCGCGCACCCCGCGTGCATACGCGCGGACACCGCGCGGGGAAAGGGAGACGCGTCCCAGGATGGTTCGCGCGCACTCCGCGCGGACAAAGGCTTATGTGCGTGCCACCACCGCGCCAGAGGTGCAGGAGGTGTAAACTTTCCTTCCATGGCGATTTTCTTGCCAAAAATCCGTCCCCTATCGAGGGGAAGCGGATCAAGGTAGTGGGGAGGTTATAGGGACTGTGTTGGCCGCCCCTCCCCTTAGTTTTCAGTTTCTCAAAACCCTAGACACTCCCAACTCCCTCTCCAAGCCAAAACTTATCCGACGACAACTTCCGGCGAACATTCCGGCGACGACAAGGTGAAAGGAACCAAGCCCTGCCCTCTAGACTCTTGGTAAGCCATGGTTTAACATTTTAATTCGTCCATAACACTTAGAAACTTGGAATTTGACCCGTTTCCGTTGCCACGATTTCACGCCGGAAAACGAATGAAAAGCGATCGGAAGGATTGGCCGTTCGTCGCGACCCTAGAACGTCCGGACACCCATCCCAGTAATCCTAATCTCCAAATCTGTAAGTTAAAACCTTACTCACAAATTTTTGTGGTTATTTGTTGTTTAAAACTCGAGATATAGGCTTGTAACAAAAATCGGTTTTCAAAAACCCCATTTTCGTCCAATTTCAAAGACTCGCCTAAAACTCGACCTTCGAGAATACAAACCGAAAACTTTTCAACATAAAAGTTGTTCCTAACACCTTTATCTATCTTGTGTCCAAATTTCAGCCGTTGACATTAAGATTTGCTATCCCAAATCACGCCGTAAACTTTCTGTGACAACCCGAACATTTCAAACTGTGACAGTTTCTCTTACTCGACTTGATGCATGTTTTTCACCCATTTTTTCGAATGATTCAACTTTGCATTCCTAAACAAAAGTTGTAGATATTTGTGTCTAGATTATGCATATAAAATTTCACGGATTTTGGTGTTCATTTGATATGTCAAACGGTCGAATTTCAGAATTGCTTTAAAACCTTTTCGGAGCCCGCGAGTATACAGTGGGTTGTGGTCGATCTTTGAGTATCAAGAATTCATTATTTCCAAATTTTTAAAACATGAAAGTTGTTCCTTAACGTGTTTTGTAATTACTGTAAAACTTTCGCATCAATTGGTTTTGAAATGAATTTTTAATCGGCGTTGCACGAACCTGTGACGAAACCAGATTTTAAGACAGAAATTATCCTTGCAAAGAACTCGAAATTCGACTCACTTCGGAACCTTATTTCCAAAAACTTAAAACATGAAAGTTGTTCGTGTGTGTGTTTTCGAACTACTGTAAAAATTTCAAAATTTTTGGTGTAAAAACGAATTTTTAATTAAGAAAGGCGTAAACTGCCTCGAATAGAATTTTTCGAACTTGAGAAAACTCGAAGTATGAAAACGCGATATCGATCATTTATTAACATTGAAATACGAACTTTCGAAAAATCCCGTTCACTAGGCTGAGCCGATCTTTATACTATCATTATCTTTTTGAGACTGCCTCGTTAGTGGTCTCCCTACTATCTGAGATTGCCTCGTTAGTGATCTCGCGCGCTGTATGTTTTGGATCGCCTCGTTAGTGGTCTTACTATCTTTTTGAGACTGCCTCGTTAGTGGTCTCCCATTGTTTGGACTGCCTCGTTAGTGGTCCTATGTTGAGATTGCCTCGTTAGTGATCTCCCGGTATGGTGTCCTCTTCTTAGTCTACGGGATAAAATGTAAAAGACTTGTGTGTGTTCCATTATGCTTAAATCGTATTTATCATGTTTTTAATTATGTATTTAAATTTATGCATCTTAAATTATGCTTTAAATTACGCTTTTAAAATTTCGTCCTTTAATCATGTTTTCCGCTGCAAATAAATTATGTATTTTAAATTTATGCATGGAAAGCGAAATCTTTAGTTTAAACTCATGTAACCCCTTTTATTTGTTAGTTAGGGATTAACTTACTCAGTATATTTTTATACTGACCACCGTTGTCATTTTTCTTTTACAGAGTATGTCGAGTGACGCATACGCATACACTTGGGGGGAATTATTTGTGAACATTTTCGCTTTCTGTACCGTATTATTGTTTTTACCGGGTCTGTTTAACCAGAGGTTTTGGCCGTGTTGGCCGTGATTACTTTCTGTTGCATTTACTTTATCCGTGCATGATAACCTTTACTTTCGTATTTTGACTTAAGTATTATTAAATTCCAGACTATACGTTGAAATGTTTTTAAATCTTTTACGTGCCCACAAGCCTTGCATTTCCTTGGCGAGCTCGGAAATCCGTGTCTTGCTAGGGGGATGCGGCGGTGACACCTCGGCCTGGGTTATCAAATCCGGGGTGTTACAAGTTGGTATCAGAGCCCGGAATTTTATTTTGAAGCTATTATTATTATTATTAGTAATATTATTATTATAATTATTTTGAGACTGATATTTTAAACCCTAGTAATATTTTTAAGCATATTACTTTTAAAGACCACTAGTTTTATTTAGTCCATAAATTTATTTATAGCCCAATGTTTTAGCCAAGAAAAGAAAAATTAAACTTATCGGCCCACTATAGAGGCCCAACCTTTAGCAATTTATTTTAAACATACGAATAAATTAAATTTTAATGGGGAAGAGACTTGCACTTGCATGTTGCATTTAGATCTAATTCCTGCACATCCTGACTTTGCCTAAAATATATCCTAACTCTGACCTACCTTGTCAACATTAGATGGCCGAGCCCAACGCGAACATGGTCAATTTGATGGTGAAATTGATGAACGCATACCTCGAGGGCCAACAGCACATCAATTACTTCAAAACGCAGGTAGGACAGTTGGAGGATAACGTGGCCCATCTGGGTCATCTTAGGGAGGCAGACCATCACCACATAACCCAGCTGCAGGAGCAAGTCGCGCAGCTTCAGGCCCAAGTGGCCCAGCTCCAGGACAAGAGTGATGGCTTGGAGGAGCAAGTGGAGAACCTGGGCTGGGACTTGACCAACCTAACCCAGGACGTTGGTGAGGCGATCCTCCAGAACCTGGGCCTTGGCCCCGACGTCGCTGTTCCCATTGACGTATCCAGCGACGAGAACGACCCCATCGAGGATGCCCCTACCTGTCCCATCTAGATTAGGCATATATATATCGATGCATTACTACTTGTACCTTCTTTGACTATTGTCAGCACTACTACGTTCATTCTACCGCGTATAACCCAATAAGTTTCTTTTGGAGCAATAAAAGAATTTCCAGCAGTTATTTCATTTATCCTTTATACTTATTCGTGTATCATATCCACATACCCGGGAGAAACTCAACCATGTAAATATGCAATAACTAGTGGGCGGCCTCCACTCATGTAAATGCAGTGAAGAGGTAACGACGAAACCGTAGTACCAGAAATCATAACTAAGGCGGGACAATTCAACCATACTTCTAAAACAGCAGTAAACCACTAACGCATGTCAAACACCTAACTAAGCAATAACATAACGAAAATATAAATCACAAATCCCAGACAACAGCAACGTCCTCATAAGGAGGAAACTAAACAAAGTACGTCTAATGCAAAACCTAAACGAAAACACGAAACCGAAAGGAGACATCACTGATCGGGAGGCGGGAACTGCCGGCGCATGTAGTCGTCCATCTGCCGCACATAGGCGCACATGTCGGACATGGTGGCCTGCTGCTGAGCCTGCCTCGTAGCAAACGAGTCCATACGGGTCTGGTAGAAGTCCAATCTAGTGTCTATGGCATCGTAACGAGCCTGCCCAGCTGCAAACCCGGCATCCATACCGACCTGCATCTCCTGCATCATCTGCAGCATCTGAGTCATCTCCTGCCCCTGAGGTGCCACTGCAGGAGGAGGAACTACTGGAGGAGGCGGTGGCTGCTCCGGTGGTACAACAAGGATCAGGCCGCCGTCATCAGGCTGCGGGCGAAGTACAGCACGGGGAGCCCCATGACGTAAGGCGCTACACCGGTCAGCATAAGTCGGGATACGGTAGCAACGGCCCGCTACTAGGTCGTACGGATCTGTCTCCGGTGTAGTGCGAATCCCCTGCGCCGCGCACAAACCACAGATGAGGTGAACATAGGTAATCACCCTACTCCCTCGTCCTCTCCGCATACCCCGCAAGTTGTCCTCGATACAAGCTCCTACATTCACCCTATCGTCTCGCGCGATAAAGCAAATGGCCTCGTAGACGTGATCCAGGACAATGTGGCTCCGGGTGATCGGCCGGACGCGCCCTAACCACATCTGAGCAAGCTCTCGCCAAGGGGAGTCCATCGTCGTCAAACGAAGCTCATGACCGTGCTCGAGCTGAGGAGGCACTATGGTGCATAAGGTGTTCCACGCAGGAGCAAGAACACGTCCCTCAGGCTGTGGGCAAAATACGCCATCGTCAGACAAGCCAGAACAGACATTGATCGCCCGAGCACTGAAGTCGAGATAGCGACCACGGACCCATACCCGGGATAGGTCGTCACCCTCCCCGAGACCGCCAATGTTGGGGATAACCTCCATAGCCAGATAACCGGAGGCAACGCCCTCGGGGTGACGTGCCAGACCGGTCCACTGCAGATACTCCAAGACTGCACTGACCCTGTCATCGCCCAGATGAAGAGGATATATGCCTCTCTCAAGGACGTAAGCCCTGTTTCGACGAAGCTCGTCGAAATAAAAGTCCTGGGCAGCCCTCGTCCTAAACCGGAACCTGTCGTGCCGGTGAGGACGCACCTCGTCCGGGAGACCCCTGAGTCGCGGGCCCCGCTGCTCCTCGTCCTCCTCTGGCTCGCTCTCGTCGGAATCAGGCATCGCCGGAGCGGCATGACTGGGGCCAGCCTCATCAGTAACTCGTCTCCTAGTCCTCGGAGGACACATGAGAGACGCCAAAACGACCCACAAAAAGAGCAACATCCTGCAAGTTACCCAATACCGATTATAAGACTAAGTCCCACACAAAAGTCAAGCGAAAATACGTAATGGGCATCAATATACACTTCCAACGTGAATATACCGTAAGGACAACAAATCCTACCGTTTGCTAAGACCAATCAGGAGGTAATCTAGACAAAGGATATGCTCAAACTAGTGCCCAAACCCTTTGTGGCATTTCGTCAAAAACGTTATGTGCGCAATAAACCAAAACCTAAGTTACTAACAACACACGGAAATTGCCCACAGAATGAAACAATCATTCTAATAACAACACAGCATATCCTACAGCACCAAACAACAGGGGAACGAACTAATAATCACACCCCAATAACAACCAAACATCAAAAACTTCATAGCCTTTCTAAGGATTCGAATTCAACAAGAATTTGCCAAAAACATAAACACGTTATAACATAAACATAGGCAAGGCAACAAGAGTAACAACGATTGCCACGTACACTTGCTAATTTGCACAAATCAAGCTTAAAAGTAACAAACCCCCAACCCTAATTTCCAAAATCTCTTCACAAATCAAGTCATTCAAAGAATAAAAGTTGAAATTAGTAAGTGGGTTTAGTAGATTCATACCTCGATGAGTGAAATTGAAGTCGAAATCAAGCGAACAGGAAGGTAACTCGCCGGATTTAGAGAGAATTGGGGGTGTGTTCTCGAATGGGAAATGGGGGAAGTGGCTCGCGCGGAGCGCGAGCCCCATTTCTTCGAACAGGTGGAGCCGCGCGCTGTGGCGCATTACCGCGCGGCCACCGCGCGGGACCCGGGGGGAGTTTTATTTTTCCTGTTTTACTTAACCTCTTTTGCTATACGCTTCTCACTGAACCCGAGCATACATTGACAGTGAGATACAACGACGTGGGGCGTCACCTGGCACTATACCTGACAAGGACAGCAGAATTGCCTCACGTCCTCCTTTCGCAAGACCTCAGAAAACCCTCGGGACGTAAATACATAGGGACCATAAGAAATCTCGTAGGGAATGGGAAACCGCTTATTGACTAACGTCCCCACCACAGTTTGCTCGTATTCACGACGTGTTTCACGTCTCCCAACTGGAGAAGTATATGCCCGACACGTCGCATGTACCCCCAACCGGACGTAATCGAATTGAATGATGACTTGACCTATGAAGAAGCCCCAGTGCAAATACTCGACTACAAGGAAAGGGTGACAAGGAATAAATCTGTAAAGATGGTCAAGGTCCTGTGGTCTAAACACGAGACAGAAGCAGCGACCTGGGAATTGGAAGCCGACATGAGACAACGTTACCCTACCCTCTTCCAAGACGACCCGACCACAGTTATGGGGACATAACTGTATTCTTAAGGGGGGGGGGGGGGAGGATGTAACACCCGAGGAAAAACAAATTCAAATTATTTTGAACTACGTCATGACTTGATCCCTTCACAGGGTACGTAGGCAGCTTGGGAATTTAAATACCAAGTTCAGTCATAAAATAAATCACAAAATAAAAACATAACCGAAAGCATCCAAACATTTAAACCCGAAGAAACCAAAACACAACTTCAGTAAAATCATTAAGGAAGGACGGGGCGAGTTCAAGTAGACGAATTATCATACGGGAGTTAGATCGAATTCGTAAATAAACCCACATGAGAATTTCGAGTCGGGAATGACCCGAAAAGTCGGACCAAGAGCGCGAAGGATGGAAACCCGATCGAGAAAAGGGAAGAAAAGAACCGACGGACCACACGAACCGCCCGAACCGGCCGGTTCGGGCGGCGCGCAACCCGCGCGCATACGCGCGGACACCGCGCGGGGAAAGGGAGACGCGTCCCAGGATGGTTCGCGCGCACTCCGCGCGGACAAAGGCTTATGTGCGCGCCACCACCGCGCCAGAGGTGCAGGAGGTGTAAACTTTCCTTCCATGGCAATTTTCTTGCCAAAAATCCGTCCCCTATCGAGGGGAAGCGGATCAAGGCAGTGGGGAGGGTTATAGGGACTGTGTTAGCCGCCCCTCCCCTTAGTTTTCAGTTTCTCAAAACCCTAGACACTCCCAACTCCCTCTCCAAGGCAAAACTCATCCGACGACAACTTCCGGCGAACATTCCGGCGACGGCAAGGCGAAAGGAACCAAGCCCTGCCCTCTAGACTCTTGGTAAGCCATGGTTTAACATTTTAATTTGTCCATAACACTTAGAAACTTGGAATCTAACCCGTTTCCGTTGTCACGATTTCACGCCGGAAAATGAACGAAAAGCGATCGGAAGGATTGGCCGTTCGTCGTGACCCTAGAATGTCTGGACACCCATCCCAGTAATCCTAATCTCCAAATCTGTAAGTTAAAACCTTACTCACAAATTTTTATGGTTATTTGTTGTTTAAAACTCGAGATATAGGCTTGTAACAAAAATCGATTTTCAAAAACCCCATTTTCGTCCAATTTCAAAGACTCGCCTAAAACTCGACCTTCGGGAATTCAAACCGAAAACTTTTCAACATAAAAGTTGTTCATAACACCTTTATCTATTTTGTGTCCAAATTTCAGCCGTTGACATTAAGATTTGCTATCCCAAATCACGCCGTAAACTTTCTGTGACAACCCGAACATTTCAAACTGTGACAGTTTCTCTTACTCGACTTGATGCATGTTTTTCACCCATTTTTTCGAATGATTCAACTTTGCATTCCTAAACAAAAGTTGTAGATATTTGTGTCTAGATTATGCATATAAAATTTCACGGATTTTGGTGTTCATTTGATATGTCAAACGGTCGAATTTCAGAACTGCTTTAAAACCTTTTCGGAGCCCGCGAGTATACAGTGGGTTGTGGTCGATCTTTGAGTATCAAGAATTCATTATTTCCAAATTCTTAAAACATGAAAGTTGTTCCTTAACGTGTTTTGTAATTACTGTAAAAATTTCGCATCAATTGGTTTTGAAATGAATTTTTAATCGGCGTTGCACGAACCTGTGACGAAACTAGATTTTAAGACAGAAATTATCCTTGCAAAGATCTCGAAATTCGACTCACTTCGGAACCTTATTTCCGAAAATTTAAAACATGAAAGTTGTTCGGGTGTGTGTTTTCGAACTACTGTAAAAATTTCAGAATTTTTGGTGTAAAAACGAATTTTTAATTAAGAAAGGCGTAAACTGCCTCGAATAGGATTTTTCGAACTTGAGAAAACTCGAACTATGAAAACGCGATATCGATCATTTGATAATATTGAAATACGAACTTTCGAAAAATCCCGTTCACTAGGCTGAGCCGATCTTCATACTATCATTATCTTTTTGAGACTGTCTCGTTAGTGGTCTCCCTACTATCTGAGATTGCCTCGTTAGTGATCTCGCGCGCTGTATGTTTTGGATCGCCTCGTTAGTGGTCCTACAATCTTTTTGAGACTGCCTCGTTAGTGGTCTCCCATTATTTGGACTGCCTCGTTAGTGGTCCTATGTTGAGATTGCCTCGTTAGTGATCTCCCGGTATGGTGTCCTCTTCTTAGTCTACGGGATAAAATGTAAAAGACTTGTGTGTGTTCCATTATGCTTAAATCGTATTTATCATGTTTTTAATTATGTATTTAAATTTATGCATCTTAAATTATGCTTTAAATTACGCTTTTAAAATTTCGTCCTTTAATCATGTTTTCTGCTGCAAATAAATTATGTATTTTAAATTTATGCATGGGAAGCGAAACCTTTAGTTTAAACTCATGTAACCCCTTTTATTTGTTAGTTAGGGATTAACTTACTCAGTATATTTTTATACTGACCACCGTTGTCATTTTTCTTTTACAGAGTATGTCGAGTGACGCATACGCATACACTTGGGGGGAATTATTTGTGAACATTTTCGCTTTCTGTACCGTATTACTGTTTTTACCGGGTCTGTTTAACCCGAGGTTTTGGCCGTGATTACTTTCTGTTGCATTTACTTTATCCGTGCATGATAACCTTTACTTTCGTATTTTGACTTAAGTATTATTAAATTCCGGACTATACGTTGAAATGTTTTTAAATCTTTTACGTGCCCACAAGCCTTGCATTTTCTTGGCGAGCTCGGAAATCCGTGTCTTGTTAGGGAGATGCGGCGGTGACACCTCGGCCTGGATTATCAAATCCGGGGTGTTACAAGTTGGTATTAGAGCCCGGAATTTTATTTTGAAGCTATTATTATTATTATTAGTAATATTATTATTATAATTATTTTGATACTGATATTTTAAACCCTAGTAATATTTTTAAGCATATTACTTTTAAAGACCACTAGTTTTATTTAGTCCACAAATTTATTTATAGCCCAATGTTTTAGCCAAGAAAAGAAAAATTAAACTTATCGGCCCACTATAGAGGCCCAACCTTTAGCAATTTATTTTAAACATACGAATAAATTAAATTTTAATGGGGAAGGGACTTGCACTTGCATGTTGCATTTAGATCTAATTCCTGCACATCCTGACTTTGCCTAAAATATATCCTAACTCTGACCTACCTTGTCAACATTAGATGGCCGAGCCCAACGCGAACATGGTCAATTTGATGGTGAAATTGATGAACGCATACCTCGAGGGCCAACAGCACATCAATTACTTCAAAACGCGGGTAGGACTGTTGGAGGGTAACGTGGCCCATCTGGGTCATCTTAGGGAGGCAGACCATCACCACATAACCCAGCTGCAGGAGCAAGTCGCGCAGCTTCAGGCCCAAGTGGCCCAGCTCCAGGACAAGAGTGATGGCTTGGAGCTGCAAGTGGAGAACCTGGACTGGGACTTGACCAACCTAACCCAGGACGTTGGTGAGGCGATCCTCCAGAACCTGGGCCCTGGCCCCGACGTCGCTGTTCCCATTGACGTATCCAGCGACGAGGACGACCCCATCGAGGATGCCCCTACATGTCCCCTCTAGATTAGGGATATATATATCGATGCATTACTACTTGTACCTTCTTTGACTATTGTCAGCACTACTACGTTCATTCTACCGCGTATAACCCAATAAGTTTCTTTTGGAGCAATAAAAGAATTTCCAGCAGTTATTTCATTTATCCTTTATACTTATTCGTGTATCATATCCACATACCCGGGAGAAACTCAACCATGTAAATATGCAATAACTAGTGGGCGGCCTCCACTCATGTAAATCTAGAATGTGCAGTCCTACCTCTTGGAAGAAGTAATGATGCTATTCCATTGGATGCTATAAGCAATATAATATCACGCCTCCACGAAAGGCTGAACATAATGGTTTCCAGATAAATGTATTGTTAGTTTCACCACGTAAAGAAAAAATAACCCACCCTCACCACTATCAACTGTAGATAATCTTATTATTAATATTCTTTGCTCATCAATCAACAAATGTAATAGCTTAGTATGATCTGTCATCATTTTTTTCTTATTATAATATGACTCTTCTAATGTTAGTAGATTCTCGGTTTCAGACGTTAAAACTTCATCCGGTACCGGCTTTCCAGAGAAAAGTTTCAACCTTATAAAATTTGCAGCAATTAGCTTTTCATTTTTTAACAAAGCTAGATTTTTAAATTGTTATTCTGGCAATTGAAAAATCTGTTAAAATATAGATTAATGAATTCTTCCTTAAATTTACATCTTACCAACAATCCAAAGCCTGCAAATCCTTGATCTACACACTTCCTTGGTCGGATTTGGTTGCCGGAAAGTTGCCGGAAAGTCGCCGGAAGGTAAGAACTTTGTGGCTTTGGTTTTTGGGAGAGTTTGGGATGACACTTGGGTGTTTATGGCTGAAATGGGGTGTTAGGAGCACCTAATATCGTCCAAGATCTGCTCCCCCCGAAGTCAATCAAGATTCCCACGTTTGGGACCCAAAATATGGCAAAAAAGTCGCTAAAACGCGTCATTGCCGACTGTCTACAGTAGCGTGCTACAGTAACTTTTTTTTTAATATATATTAAGATTCTTATCTTCAAAAAAAAAATAAATAAATAAATAAAAATCATAATGTGGGAATTATTTGTGATCGTTGGGACAATTCGATAAACTCGTTTCGAGTTGCTATCTTCCGATAAATAATTAATTCCGCTCTCTCGGAATTATTTCGGTTCTAATAATTAAATCCAATTCTTTATTTTTGGATTAAATTTTTTTTTGATGGTGATTTCTCGGGTATTACACCAATAATGTCTCTTACCTCATTCTCATTAAGAAAGGGTCCTCCATTAATGGGAATGCATATTTTAATTATTATTATTATGTTAAGTTTTCAAAAGTCTTAATGTAATTGCCTATTAGAAAAAAAAACTTATCCACTAACTACATCCTAAAAATCCAAAACCGTTCGCTACCCGTGACAATCCCATTACCCAATCTTGACAATGGTAGCAATAATAATAATTATAATATTATAATAAATAATAATAATAACAATATATACCAAAATAATCTAGGACTACACTACCTATTGTCCTTTCATGCATATAATTAAAAGTGATCTTGTAAGTAGTCCATGCATAGCTCCAAAGGGAATATATTCTTATTTGAAAATGCCATGATTAATCTTAATATGATAACACAATCATCTATTTAAAATAACTTATAGTTAGAATAATAATTATATTATTAATAAAAGGAAAATAAGCAATAGTAAAAATAATATATTTTTAAATATAGAATTATAAGGTATTACAATCCACCCCGCTTAAGAATCATTTTGAACAAATTCTCGGGTATTACAATCTACCCCCCTTAAGAATCAACTTCGTCCTCGAAGTTGCGCGACTTATTGCTCGATTGATTGATTGATTGGTTGTTGATTGTTATTATTTGTTATTGTTTGACTGAACCCAGAATTGAAATTTCCAAGTTGCCTACGTACCCTGTGAAGGGATCAAGTCATTACATAGTTCAAAACAGTTTGAATTTGTTTATTTGGGATACAAAATATTCGGGTCATTACATCCTCCCCCCCTTAAGATTACAGTTATGTCCCCATAACTGTGGTTGCACCGTCTTGGAATAGGGTCGGGTAACGCTCCTTCATATCGGCTTCTAACTCCCATGTCGCTGTTTCACTTTCATGGTTCGACCAAAGAACCTTGACCATTCTCACGGTTTTGTTCCTTGTTACTCTCTCCTTAACATCGAGTATTTGTACCGGAATTTCCTCATAGCTCAAGTCATCATCCAATTCAATTCCTTCCGGTTGGAGTACATGGGTCGAATCGTGCACATACTTCTTCAATTGTGATACGTAGAACACATTGTGAACTCGAGCCAATTGTGGCGGTAAGGCTAGACGATATGCTAGATTCCCGACTTTTTCTAGAATTTCATAAGGTCCTGTATATCGAGGACTTAACTTTCCTCGTTTGCCAAAACTCATAACCCCCTTCATCGGTGAAATCTTTAACATGACCTTATCTCCAACTTGAAATTCTAGTTCTTGCCGTCTCACATCGGCATAACTTTTCTGTCGGTCTTGGGCCGCTTTCATCTTTCCTTGAATCACTTTGATTTGTTGGGTCATATCTTCTACGAGTTGTGGTCCCACTACCACAGTCTTATCACTCCCTTCCCAACTCAACGGACTTCGTCACCTTCGACCATACAATGCCTCGAATGGTGCCATGCCGATGCTAGCATGGTAGCTATTGTTGTAGGAAAATTCAATTAAGGGTAAATGATTTTCCCAACTTCCCTTAAACTCCAATACGCATGCTCTCAGCATGTCTTCCAGGGTTTGGATGGTTCTCTCAGTTTGTCCATCCGTCATTGGGTGGAATGCGGTACTCATCTTAATCAGCGTACCGAGAGCTTCTTGTAACTTGGTCCAAAAGTGAGACAAATCTACTGTCTCTATCAGAGATAATGTCATGTGGTACTCGTGTCTTCGTACCACATTGTCAATATACGCTCTTGCTAATTGGTCCATGGTCCAAGTGTCCTTCATTGGGATAAAAATGGCCGTCTTCGTTAGCCTATCGACAATCACCCATATCTTATTCATCCCTCTTGGTGATCGTGGTAATCCCAAAACGAAATCCATCGAGATACTATCCCACTTCCAACTCGGGATTTCCAATGGTTGCATTAATCCTAAGGGTTTTTGTCGCACGGCTTTGACCTTTTGGCACGTGAGGCATCTTGCTACAAATTCTGCCACTTCATTCTTCATCCTCGGCCACCAGTAAATCTTCCTCAAATCCTTATATAATTTGTCGCCTCCAGGGTGAACCGAGTAAGGTGTGTTATGCCCTTCTTCCATCAATCTTTGTTTTATCCCCACGCATTTCTGTGGTACACACCATCTTCCCTTGAAACGAATGCTTCCATCCTCATGGATAGCAAATCCTATCGCTTTCCCATTGGCAATGTTCTCCTTAATCCTTTCCAACTTTGCGTCGCCCGGTTGGGCGAGTATGATCTCGTCAAATATGGTCGATTCGACTACCATTGCGTTGACCACTTCATTTACAGTGCCCGAATGCACTAGTTCTAAGCTCAATCTTGCCAAGTCCATATACAATACCGGCGGAATCACCAACGAATTCGCCACATGTTGGGTCTTCCGGCTTAAGGCATCGGCTACCACGTTGGCCTTCCCTTCGTGGTAGGAAATTTCGAGATCATAGTCCTTGATTAGTTCCAACCACCTCCGTTGCCTCAGATTTAACTCCTTTTGAGTGAATATGTATTTGAGGCTTTTGTGGTCAGTGAACATCCGACACTTTCTCCCATAGAGGTAATGTCTCCATATTTTCAGAGCGAACACGACTGCCGCCAACTCCAAGTCGTGTGTCGGGTAGTTCGCTTCATGAGGTTTCAATTGACGCGATGCATATGCAATGACTCTCGAGTCTTGCATCAAAACGCATCCTAGACCTTCCTTCGAAGCGTCACTGTAAACCTCGAAGTCACCATTCTCTGATGGTAGTGCTAATACGGGTGTAGTGGTGAGTCGCTTTTTCAGTTCTTGAAACGCAGACTCACACTCACTGGTCCAGTCATATTTCACCCCTTTTTTCAACAGCTGGGTCAACGGGCGTGCGATTTTCGAGAAGTCCTTCACAAATCGCCTATAATAACCAGCTAGCCCAAGGAAGCTCCGTATTTCAGTTGGACTCGTCGGCGATACCCATTCCGTCACCGCCGAAATTTTTGCCTGATCCACTGAAACTCCAGTGGCGGATACTATGTGCCGAAGGAATGCTACTTCTTTCAACCAAAAGTCGCATTTGGATAGTTTTCCATAGAGTTGGTTCTTGCGCAAAATCCCTAACACTTGGTGCAAATGTTGGGAATGCTCCTCTTCGCTTCTCGAGTAGATCAGGATGTCGTCGATGAACACCACGACGCATTGATCTAACAATTCTCTAAATACATCGTTTATGAGGTTCATGAACATTGCAGGTGCATTTGTTAACCCAAAGGATAATACTGTGAACTCGTAGTGTCCATAACGAGTTCGGAATGCCGTATTCGGGATATCCTTCTCCGCAATCCTCAGCTGGTGATAACCGGATCGCAAGTCGATCTTTGAGAACACCGACGCCCCCTTCAATTGATCAAATAAGTCCTCAATCCTTGGTAATGTATACTTGTTCTTGATGGTCACTTGATTGAGTCCTCTATAGTCGATGCAAAGGCGTAGTCCTCCGTCCTTCTTTTTAACAAATAAGACCGGTGCTCCCCACGGGGACGTACTTGGTCTTATGTATCCTTTCTCCAACAACTCTTCGAGTTGTTCTTTTAATTCTTTCATTTCCAGTGGCGCCATGCGATAAGGAGCCTTTGAAACAGGTTCCGTTCCCCGAATGAGATCTATGGTGAATTCAAGATCTCTCTCAGGTGGCATACCAGGGATGTCTTCAGGAAATACGTCCGGGTATTCTCTTACCACTGGGATGTTGTCAACCTTTGCTCTCTTCCGCCTCAAGGTTGTGAACGTAGCATGCATACAACGCGTATCCCTTACGCATTAAGCTACGAAGCTTGAGAGCGTTAGCAACCTTGTTGCTCCTCTTAGGGGGTTGAGAGTAAAAGATGACTCTCTTTCCCCTACCTTTCGACAGAGTGATCTTCTGTTTCCGACATTCTATTACCGCTTTATACCGGGTCAACCAATCCATTCCCAGTATAACGTCGAAGTCCCTTAAATTAAATTCTACCAAGTTTGCGAAGAATTCTATGTTCTTGATAACTATCGGAATTCCGTTATAACGTCTAGAGCATGATACTACCTCTCCTGAAGGTAGTTGAATTTCTAAGTTAATCAGTTCGCACTTAGGTAGATCTAGTTCAGGTAGGACTCTTGACGATATAATCGAACAACTGGCTCCTGAGTCAAACAGAACTTTAAGGGGTGTACTTAAAACATGGAACATACATGCCATCACGTCACCCTGCATAGGCACATCTGCTTGGTTGATAACATTCAATCGCCCCATTGGCCGTCCTTGATTGCCCTGCTGATCCCGGTTCGGGTTTTGATTCTGTTTCTGATTTGGATTCTGTGGAAGGTGTTGATTTTGGTTGAAATTCTGATTTTGAGGGGGTCTGTACCCCTGATTGTTACCGTTTTGCCCATTTTGATTACGAGGCTGTGCTGGCCCCATAACTAAGTCCTCCCGCTTGGTGATGTTTTCAATTCGAGTCCGGCACTCATTCACCCGATGACCAAATCGACCACACCGGTAGCATGCGCCCTGTTGGGGGCATCCCCTAGTCAAGTGAGGTCTCCCACATTTTGGACATGGTGGCACAGGGTTACCTTGGAAAAAGGTTCTCCCATCATTTCCCCTATTGTTGTTCTGAGGGGGTCTGTTCAGGCCTCCCCGAAAGTTGTTTCCTCCAGAATTATTACCAGATCGGCTATCCCTGTTCCTCTTATCTTGTCCCTGAGGTCCCCGGCTGGACTCTCCACTCATCCTCCTCTTCAGTTGTTGCACCCTTGCAATAGCCACCGCACGATCATACACTGCTTGCAGGTCCGGGTAATGGACGCCAGTGATCACTTCTCGTATGGTCAAGTTCAACCCCATCTCGAATTTTTGTGCTTTCTCTACGTCTGTCGGTACTAGTCTTGGTGCGAAGCGCACCAACTCCTTGAATCGAGTGTAATACTCTTGTACAGTCTGCCCGCCTTGTCTTAGTGACAAAAACTCCTCGTACATGGCCGCCTTCGTACTCAGGGGGTAAAATCGGTCCCTGAGCAGTTCCATCATTTCAGTCCATGAATAGGGCTCCTCGTCCTCTCGTATCTTTCCCTGGGTGGCTTGCCACCAGTCGTCTGCTTCACCTCCCAAGTAGTATGAGGCTACATGCACCTTTTCCCGTTCCGGGCACTTAACCGCGCTTAACAACTTGTCGAAGGTCCTAATCCACTCCTCTAGTTTTGCAGGGTCTTCCTCGCCGGCGTAGTGTGGCGGGTGGTATGGGTTCACCATGGCTAGGTAATTAATGCGAGCCTGTGGTGGAGGTGCCACAGCTGCTTGGTCCTGGTTCACCTGCGCGTACCCTAGCGCAATGAGAACATCTTCTAGAGTGCGTAGGCGATTACCCATGTTGTTTGGTATAGGGCCTGCTGGCTCTTCCTGAGCGTGTACACCCACGTTTGGTATCTGCATGTCGGGTTGCCTAGGTATTTCGTTGGTATTGGGAGGAATGGGCTGGACGCGCGGTCTCCCTCTCGGTGCCATTCTGTTGCAAGAACAAGTGATTTAGATTTTAAGGAAAATATAATAGACGGTTTATACAATGATTTTCTTTTAATAAGCGGTATTAGTGGATTTTTCTTTTCTTCTTTCGAAACCCCAGGGTCTAGGGTTTCAGGGTTTTGGGTTTTAAGGTACCCTTGTTTGATTGTTATCTCTTTATTAAATACATATATGTTGTTGGGACTCGAGGTACTCGTTAATCAGTATTATCATAAGGTTGATCACGTTCGCATTTGGTTCGGCAATCTAATGTCGACAAGGTAGGTTAAAGTTAGAACATGCCAAATGTAAAGTTAATAAATCTTTATGCAAGTATGCATATGCAATCCCCCAATGAGTTTTAATTTATACATGCATTTATTTATCCATGGGTTTTAAAAATAATTTATCCTCATGGATAATCTAGAAATAAGGAAAAAGGTTTGGGCCACTATATTGGGCCAAAAGTAATAAATACTTAGGCTCAAATAAAAATATAGGTATTGGGCTAAGAAAAATATTTGGGCTTAGTAAATAAAAATATTGGGCTAAAATTTTTGGGCTCAAAAAAAAATTAAGATTTTAAATAAATAGTAAGTAGAATGATTGGGCCAAAAACTTGGGCTCAAAATAATAGAATAAAATAATAGTGGTTTTAAAGAGTAATGGTTTAAAAATAATACTGGTTTAAAAATAATAATAATAGATTTTAAAAATATTTGGGGCTTTTTTTAAAATGATAGCTTTAAAATATTCCGGCTCTGATACCATCCTGTAACACCCCGGTTTTGGTAACCCAGGCCGGGATGTCACCGCCACACCTCCCTAGCAAAACACGGTTTCTCCGAGCTCATTAAAGAGATGCAAGGCTATGGTTTTTCAGAATTTAAAACATTCAAACAGCCCATTCATATATAATTTAAAAATAATACATCAAAGTTGCAGCGGAAATAAAGCTTATGCAGCGGAATTTAAAATATAGGGCCAACATGGCCAAACACGGGTTATACAGGCCCGTTCATGCAATCCATGTAATATAAATAATTAAATGCCCAAAATGATCCCCCAATGTAAGATCATGCTCCGTACTCTGTAATAGAAAAAAAAATTGAACAACGGTTTTTATCAGTATTATAAAATACTGAGTAAGTCAATCCTCACATAGCAATAAAGGGGTTAAATTTTTAATAATTTAGATTAAACTTTTTGTCATGCATACAAAACACTTTATTTACCAATTTAAAAATAAGAATTTAGTTGCATGGTTTAAAGACACATTTAATTTCATAATTAAAAATTTAAGCATGGGCAATTATTTAAGACATGATTTAAAAACATGAATAGTGCCACGAGTAAATAAATAAAAATTTGAGCTTTTTAATATTTTCCCCGTTACGCCACCATCTCAACAATATATCATTTAGCCGGTGATCCGGCGGCCGCAGCCAATTTCATAAGTATCATTTAGCCGGTGATCCGGCGGCCTCAGCCAATTTCATAAGTATAATGTATCATTTAGCCGGTAGCCCGGCGGCCGCAGCCTATCCGCCATACCCAGTACCACTCCGTCGAGCCTCGAGTAACCCATACGGATACACCCGAGAGGGTAGGCCCGTTGGCCGAAGCCAAATCCGCCATATCCAGTACCACTCCGTCGAGCCTCGAGTAACCCATACGGATACACTCGAGAGGATAGACCCAAATTAAGATGCCGTTTTGGCAACCTTTCGCGCGGGGTCACCATCGTCCATAAAGGCACGAAGTGAATAGTTAGGAGGGCACCCTGCAGAGCACTCACCCCCTAATTTTATGTAACCAATGTAACCGATATCGTTTCAATTTTAGTGTAACGGGATTTTCAAAAATATAACTTTATCATATAACAAGATTTCGATCGTTTGTTTAGAAATTTCAAGATCTCACAAGTTTAAAACCGATCGATGTCACAGTTTACGCCTTTTCAGTTTAAAAATCCATTTCTTAGGCGATTGATCTGAAATTTTCACAGTATCTCAAAAACATCCCAACAAACAACTTTCATGTTTCGAGTTTTCGGAAAAAAGATGGGAAGCATGTCAAAAATCAAGTTTTCTACACAAACAGTATGCTGCCAGGATTCAGGTTTGACACCGTTCAAAGATTCGACCTTTTAACATATCAAATGGACTCCAAAAATTCTGAAATTTTATATGCACATACTAGACATAATTATATACAACTTTTGTTTAGATTACAAAGATTAGTTCGGACTAGAAATGATAAAAATATGCTCATCAAGTTCGGTTAAGGAAACTGTCAACTTTTGAAAATTCATTAAAAATGCAGAATATGTCCGACACGATTTGGGGTATCAAAAATCGATGAAAATCTCTGAAATTTTTACACAGTATAGCTTAAGATCTTAGGATCAAAATCTTTGTTTTGAGTTTTTCGGTTTGAACACTCGAAGTAAGAATTTTGGTCGGATTTCAGAAAACACGTGGATTGGGGTTTTTAGGTTCGATTTTAACGTTTCGTTTTAGATCCAATGTTTCGGATGCCCTTAAACCACCCATATTGATATGGAAGGTATTTACTTACAGTAAGTGAGTTCTTGAACGTCCTAGGGTCGATCGATTCGTCCAAAATTGCCACGAACGGATCTACGCAACACGTTCTTCTTCTCCTTTGGCCACGAACGTGTTTGCAAGTAAAGATCCGTAAGTTAGAATGTTGATTATGATCTTAAAACAATAAGGAAACTTGATTTACATCTTACCAACAATCCAAAGCCTGCAAATCCTTGATCTACACACTTCCTTGGTCGGATTTGGTTGCCGGAAAGTTGCCGGAAAGTCGCCGGAAGGTAAGAACTTTGTGGCTTTGGTTTTTGGGAGAGTTTGGGATGAAACTTGGGTGTTTATGGCTGAAATGGGGTGTTAGGAGCACCTTATATCGTCCAAGATCTGCTCCCCCCGAAGTCAATCAAGATTCCCACGTTTGGGACCCAAAATATGGCAAAAAAGTCGCTAAAACGCGTCATTGCCGACTGTCTACAGTAGCGTGCTACAGTAACTTTTTTTTTAATATATATTAAGATTCTTATCTTCAAAAAAAATAAATAAATAAATAAATAAATAAATAAATAAAAATCATAATGTGGGAATTATTTGTGATCGTTGGGACAATTCGATAAACTCGTTTCGAGTTGCTATCTTCCGATAAATAATTAATTCCCCTCTCTCGGAATTATTTCGGTTCTAATAATTAAATCCAATTCTTTATTTTTGGATTTAAATTTTTTTTTATGGTGATTTCTCGGGTATTACACCAATAATGTCTCTTACCTCATTCTCATTAAGAAAGGGTCCTCCATTAATGGGAATGCATATTTTAATTATTATTATTATGTTAAGTTTTTAAAAGTCTTAATGTAATTGCCTATTAGAAAAAAAAAAACTTATCCACTAACTACATCCTAAAAATCCAAAACCGTTAGCTACCCGTGACAATCCCATTACCCAATCTTGACAATGGTAGCAATAATAATAATTATAATATTATAATAAATAATAATATTAACAATATATACCAAAATAATCTAGGACTACACTACCTATTTTCCTTTCATGCATATAATTAAAAGTGATCTTGTAAGTAGTCCATGCATAGCTCCAAAGGGAATATATTCTTATTTGAAAATGCCATGATTAATCTTAATATGATAACACAATCATCTATTTAAAATAACTTATAGTTAGAATAATAATTATATTATTAATAAAAGGAAAATAAGCAATAGTAAAAATAATACATTTTTAAATATGGAATTATGGGGTATTACAATCCACCCCGCTTAAGAATCATTTTGAACAAATTCTCGGGTATTACAAACTTATTGTAAACCAATTATTCACATAATATGAATTTTCACAATTTTCTTAATAATTGTAAATGTTTTGTATGATTTTTAATATAATAAAATATAAATAAGTTTCATATTACTATCTCCGTATTCAAATATTGTTGATATTTGTAAATGTGCTATTATTCACACAAATACTTCCACTTAAAGTTTTATCATAGTTATACAAATTAAAATATAGCCAAGTGAGATCTTGTTAGATTCGTCTCGTCGGGTAGTTTTTAAATATCGAACTTTTAGAATTTTTACTTGTACTGAACTTGAGTTTTTCATGATTTAAAATGTGCATTGAACTGTTTTAAAAGTGGGTCCATAAAAAATATTTGAATATAGAAGAAGTATTTATATACAATTAGAATGATATCCGTACATATTAATTATCTATAATATATATAAATTGGAATTGGAAATTCTGTATAAATTTAAATGCCAAAATCTTTCAAATCTTGTTAAATTTTAAATTTCAAATCTTTCAAATCTTTTTAAAAGTGAACAATATTGTGGGATTCAAAATTCCATATATTTCAAAAATTAAAAATCTATAATGAATAAATAAATAAATGAGAAACTCTAAAATTAATAAATTAAAATATGCAAAAATCTATAAAAATTAGAAATTTGAAATGGAGACACCACATTAAATATATGATAGTTTTTTTTTTTTTTTTGAGGAAAAATGGTTTCATTAAAGCACAAGGACAAAAAGAGTCTTCTACATCCAAATCACAATTAACCTATATGTCTCCACAGAACCAAAGGATGTGCACTGATCTAGAGTGCAAAAAACATACTCTCAGAAAAACAAAATTTAAGACCATTCCTCATAAACCAACCCAGACACCTTCCTCTACAAGAACAGATTCTCGAGGTGGCGCGTAAAGATACTATGCAGAAAACTCTTTGATATGAGACTTCCAGGCATGTAGACAAAAGCAAGACCGCCCTTCCGAGGTCACAAAACTGTCTCCACCGCTGCTTGTTCGGCTTTCTCTCATATCATACTCTCATTTGCTAAAATCACGGTGGCATTCCTTACACTTGCTCCAAAAACTCACATCTCGCCTGCTTAAATATTCAAAAACCAGTGCATCGAAAATAGAAGGACCAAATCAAAAAATTCTAGACAGGGCCGAGGTGATGAAAACATGAAAAAAAAAAAAAAAAGGCAGGAACTGGATGGTTTCACCAAGGAAAAATGCAGAGCAGTCTGTAAATGTTCAAACACTACAAATCAAATCGAGTTGCACTTTCATGGACTCGGCATTTTGAAGCCAAAAACTACAAATAAGACAGATCAGAAACTTGAAATATTCTCGGAGCTTTAAGCACTCACTTTCTCCACACCCTTCCTATTTCTGCTACCCTTTACTATCTTACAGAAAACATCCTCACTATTCTTCCATAAACCAAAGCTTCCTTTTGTCAACATACTGTCACACCATATTACTACATTTCTTCTCCTTCTCCTTTTGTTTTTTTTTTTACTTTTTCTTTACTATTTTTTCTCTTTTTTTTTTTTTTTGGAAAGTCTAAGCTGCCCAAACCAGAATCATAATGATCATAACACCAAAACTGAACTTTGAAAATGCAGACACCACTCAAGCTCCCTCCCTTCACCCATTCTGACATACTTCCCGACTCTTTTAAATTTCCGACACCACTATTTGCAAGCAACAATAGGATTTTTCGTGTGCACATAAACAGACACTCCACAATTTCCCAAAAGGACAAGAGATGCTAAATGACTATAGCAGTTAAAAAGGCTGTTGGTTCAGGTTTCGAAGGCTCAAAGGTATAGAAAGGGTAGTTCGGGTGTATTCAGGACATGGCAATCTGGGGTATGGAAAAACAGTTCATGGATAGCATAGTTCCAAAGGGGATACATCAACGAACCCTTTTCATTTTCGATGCAATGGAATGTCTTAAGCAAGCTCAGACGTGAATGAATGACAGCAAGGTTTAGAATGTCAGCATGACCGCCACTTATACAGATATTAAAGGAACTTAAAAGTGGAGATCTCACCAATTTGGTTTTACCAAAGCTTAATGCATTCCATGCCCATCACCTCCTTCTTTCCAGTTGTGGTTTATCAGCAGCTTTATTCAAAGCTAACATTGTGAATCCGAGGAACTTCAAACTCGCTTTTGCATTCCCGGGTGGACAAGTTCGCAGCCGCATCTATTAAACACTTGTAATAGACCACCAGCAGTCACAACCAAATCTCAGCAACAGCTTTCTCCATTAAGTACCAGCATCCACGAAGATTTATTTTTCCAAATAGCATCCGTCGCATCCACATCCCCTGCAGCAAAGTGGACCAAAAACGTGTAGCAGCAAAATACATCTTCACCCTCCCTCACTTAGCTCCAGCATCAATTCCAACCTGAAAAAAAAAAAAGCAAAATTTTTGCACAAAAAAACACCAATTACAGTAGCCCCTATGTGATTCATACATTTATTTCCCCCTTGCATAAGACTTTATTCCTCCAACCCACCCTATCCCTTGACTTTAATTCACTCCCTTCATTAACAACTCTCTCAAAGGTGAAAAAATAGAAACGAGACAGCTTTCACCTCCCTCAAAACTGAGGACCATATACCATCAACGGGACATACAGGTCTCTTTCTCATCCATCCACTATTGTTTACTGTTTCAGGACCATATTTCAACAAGTTCACCACCTTTTGCTCCTTTTCTAGCTAACTGGTCTGCTAGCTCATTTTTTTCACGGAATATATGTTCAACTTTAACCTCCCCACAACAATTAAAAACTGCCATTATATTTGCTACCCATTTAGATAGCCTCCAAGGGAAAGTCTCCGGATTCTTTAACCACCCAACTACATTTACTGAGTCACATTCAAAAATTAGTTTAGGCAACGGGAAGCCTTGATCTCTCATTAGGGCCGCACAAACTCTACTCACCGCCGCCACCTCAGCTTCGGTAGAGTCTGTACATCCAATATTCTCCGACAGAGTAAACAAAATCTCCCCCTCATCATTTCTCACCACTCCACCAATCCCGGATGGCCCAGGGTTCCCAAACGATGACCCGTCCGTATTAACCTTCCACCAACCCTGCTCGGGGCATTCCCAAAACAAAACACCTCTCGGCTCTCTCACCCTTCTGCCCAACTGCTGACCCAACCCACCTGAAAAGTCACTGTTCATGCATTCCATGTTTGCCTCAATCCCTCCTAAATTCGATTGCCACCACATTCCAATTCTCCATCTTATTTCTTCTTCTACTAACTTTTTGTCAAGTACTTTTCCTTGAAATACCACTGCATTTCTCATTCGCCACACTGACCAAACGATTGCCAGGCAAGTCATTTGCCATGCTTCCCTAGACCACCGCCTCCTTCTAGCATCGAACCACCATTCCAGAATATATCTCACCGTGGCAGGCTTAGCCCATTGAAATCCAAACCACCCTACGCCTTTATACCAAAGGTCTGCTACTACCTCGCAATTACAGAATAGGTGGTCGACTGACTCGGATTCGCGGCCACAACACGGACAACTCACATTTAAAATGAACCTACACCCCCTGTTAGCCAATATCTCCCTTACAGGAAGCGCGTTTCTCATTACTTTCCACACCAATAGTTTTGCCTTCATCGGGCATTTCAATTTCCACAACCTTTTCCAGAACCATGCATCATCCCTCCCATCAAGGCCCCCTTGTCTGGACCAGCAAGACCGGACAGAAAAGACCCCGCTCCCCTCCTTTTTCCACCGAACCCTATATTCCATAAATCTATTTAAGTGTTGGTTCCCTAAAAGCATAATCAGATCATGCCATACTCCCAACTCCCAGTCAAACAATGGTCTCCTCAACTCTATACTCCATTCCCATTCCGTCCCCTTCCACCTCCCAAATTCATTTATTTTTCCTTCCTTGTTCACCGCCAGGGTAAACAAACGCGGAAATACTTCGCTTAACGTCCGATCCCCCATCAGCCACTTGTCTTTCCAGAAGCGTGTGCCACCTCCACTTCCAACTTGAATAAAGAAACCATTGCTTACCCCTGCTGTTTCCATTTCTGTCCAGGCTTTGCCAATGTTCCCCCATACCGTTCTACTCGACCTTGCCTCCGGAATAAGAGGGGTTGTATTGGCATAATATTTAGTATCTATCACCTTTTTCCACAGACCGTGTTCTGGCCCAAAACGCCACCTCCATTTCAACAGCAAAGCGTTATTAATATCCTGGATCTTCCTTAAATTTAATCCGCCATCTTCTTTCAAGGAGCATATACCTTCCCAACTGATCGTGTGGATCTTCCTTTGCCCATCCCATTCGTTCCACATAAATTTCCTCCTTAAGCATTCTAATCTTTCTGCCACTGATTTCGGGATCTTGAAAATAGATAAATAATACACCGGTAAGCTGCTCACCACCGATTTAAGTATACATATCCTCCCAGCTTGAGATAAAAGTCTCCCTTTCCACCCTCCCAGTCTTCTTTCGACCTTCTCTAAAACCGGTTTCCATAATTCCGTTCCATTGATCCTCCCCCCAATAGGGATTCCCAAATACTTCATCGGCCATTTTCCAATCTCACAACCCATTATCGCTGCCGCCTCCTCCACAAAGACCTCTTGGCAATTCACTCCAAATAAGCTGCTTTTTCCAAAATTTATTCTCAACCCCGTTGCCAAGGAAAAACACCGAAGTAATCTCTTTATCAAGTACACTTGTTGAAGGTCCCCCTCGCAAAAGAAAATAGTGTCGTCGGCGTACTGGAGGATAGCAACCTTTGGCCCCTCCCCTGAGATGTCCAGACCTTTCAACAGCCCTTTATCTACCGCGTTTTGCACTATCATGTTAAGGATTTCGGCCACCAAGACAAATAGATATGGAGAGAGTGGATCACCTTGTCGGAGGCCTTTGTGCATTTTATAGAATTTAGTGGGCGAACCGTTAATAAGCACAGCAGCGGTTGCGGATGTCACACAACTCCTCACCCATCCAATCCACCTTTCTTCAAAATTCATGGCCTCAAGTGCACTAAATAGTGCTTCCCACGACACGTTGTCGTACGCCTTAGCGAAGTCCATTTTAATCACCAATCCCCTTCGACCCGCCATTTGTGTAGAGTTTATAACTTCCGCCGCATTCAACACCCCGTCCATGATTTGTCTACCTTTTACAAAAGCCATTTAAGCTTCCCCCACAACGTTGTGCATAACCTCCTTGAGTCTATTCGCCAAAACTTTCGCCACGATCTTATATGTACTCCCCACTAACGAAATAGGCCGGAAATGGCCGAACTCCGTGGGATTATCAACTTTTGGAATAAGGGTGATAAATGAGTTCCCAACGTCTTTTGGTAACGTCCCCTCTCTCTCCAATCTGCTAAACACCTCCATTACATCTCCTTTCACCACCCCCCAATATTTTTTAAAAAATTCAATGTTGTATCCGTCCGGCCCCGGGGCTTTGTTGCCATCACAACACTTTATCACCTCCCACACCTCTTCTTCTACAAAACGACGAGCTAGACCTGCCCTCTCTGATCCACCTAGTTGTTTCATCCCCAAGCTGTCAAGAGAAAATACTACAGGCTTTGGTTTACAGAACATTGATTGGAAAAAAGAAGCAGCTTTTTCCTTAATTTCTCTTGGCTCTTCACAAACCGCCCCTTCCACCCTTATAGCACCAATGTAGCTTTTGCGCCTATTCAATGCTGTAACAGCATGAAAAAATCTTGTGTTTTGGTCGCCTTCTTTAATCCATTTCAATCTAGATTTTTGAAGCCATCTACGCTCTTCGGCCAATAGCAAATTACTAAGGTCCTTTTTCTTACACTTCCATAATACCTTTTCTTCCTCTACCACTCCAATTTCCTGAAATTTCCCTTCCAAAACCTCAATATCCTCTTGTAGTTCCTTGATTCGATTTTCCAGATCATCCGCCCCATAGCCCCTCCATGCTTTGATATTTAACTTTAAATTTTTCAACCTCCTGGACAGCCTATCTACCCCATTCGAACTATCAGTGGTCCAAGCTTCCCTGACCATAGAGCCGAAATCCTTATCCTCCATCCAGTAGTTATAGAATCGGAACGGTTTAGGTCCCCATTCCTTTTCCCCCACCTCCAAACAAACCGGGTAATGATCCGACAACACCGATCCACACCTTCTGTGCACTACCGCCCCTTCCAAACATAACCAGTCGACGGTAAGGAGAAACCTATCAAGTCTACTACTCGCTAAACCCCCTCTCCCTACCCACGTGAATTGACCTCCCTCCATCGGTAAATCTACCAACCCCATCCGATCAATAAATTCCCGAAATTCTCTCATCGACCCCCTATCTTCACCTGCCCCGACTCTCTCCTCTCCCCTCCCAACCGCATTGAAATCCCCCGTGAAACACCACATAGCCCCATTCCCTGTATTGCATTTGTCAGCTAACAATTCCCAAAACTGTGTTCTCTCACTCCTCATATTTGGTGCATGAACACACACTAGGTTAATCTCCTCACTCACCCCTGTAAACCTACCCTTCACCCATATAAAATGGTGTGCAGATTCAACTTTCTGAAAAGAGCATACACTAGTATCCCACACAATGAGAAGCCCTCCAGCGCTTCCGTTTGCTTGTTGGATACAAAATTCATACTCTTTCGATCCCCATATTCTCTTGATCAACCTTGCGTCAATAACACTCATTTTAGTCTCTTGAATACATAACACCGATGGCCTCAATTTTCTACAAAGTCTCATCAACGCCCTACGCCTAACTCCCCCATTCAAACACCTTAAATTGCATGTTATGATCTTCATAATTCTTTCTTATACAACAGACAACTCTATTCTCCCTCACTCTCCACCAAAGTCCCTACTTTGCAGATACCACTTCCTCCAATATTCTGGCTAGGGTCAATTCCCTGCCAAAACAACTTTTCAATCCCAACATTTCTGCAATCTTCAATGTTTCCTCCGCCTCCGAATAATCTACCAACTTAACCCCATTCTTGTCCCTAACAGTAGAAAATTGAAGAGCAGCAAATCCCTTATCCCTCTTGCCCACATTCAATTGGTTTGCCTTAGAACCCTTCCCAGCAACCGTAGGCTTACGCCCTTTCATCCGGCGCTTGAGCTGAGTCGCCCTCCTACTTTCAATAACTTTTCTCACAGCTTCTTCAACTTCTTCTAATTTCTTTTGCATTACCAAATCCGAAGCTGCCTTCTCGCTGCTTCCAACCTCCAACGACATCACCCTCATCTCTTCAACTCCATTTTTTTTCTCGATGTCCGGACCTGGAAGACCATGCCCAACCCCTTCTCCAGTTATCTTCTCCATACCACAGCTTTTTACAATCTCACAAGACTTATCGGATCTCACCGCTTCCCTCTCCATTGAATCCCTTAACCCGCTCACCTCGGTATTTCTCACACCCCTTTCACGTCTCAATAGGTCTCCACTTTCCTCTCTACACAGCCCATTAAAGTTGTTTTCCAATCTTTCGAGGCCCATATCTAATTCACAACATTCCAGTCCCCCACCCTTCTTAGATCTAAAGTTAACTGGCCCATTTTGCATCCGGTCAGACTTTTTGGCCTGGCCCATTAATCTCACTGTCTCTTCACACCAATCTTGGCAACACCAATTTATACTCTCCCCTCTTCCATCGATAACACTACCCGACGCCAACTTTGAATTTTCTTCTTCCCCATGCACCCCCTGCTGTGCCGTTTGAGTTTCCCCAAAATTATTAAGCCCGGGCCTCCCGCCATTCTCTAACTCTAACGGCCCTGTGTCCTCCAGTAACTCCTCATTTAGATTTTCTTCTTCCCCATGCACCCCCTGCTGTGCCGTTTGCGTTTCCCCAAAATTATTAATCCCGGACCTTCTACCACTCTGAGTCTCCAGCGGCCCTTTGTCCTCCGGCACCTCCACCGCCATTTTCGGTGAAGTCGTCTCCTCTACTCCCCAAGAATCGTCCTCCACAATGACCGGTTCACAGTAATTAACAACCAGGCGTACGTCTACTACCTTCTCCTCCACTTGCACTTTTACCGCCGATGGAATAGTAACATCACTATTCTATGCAAACAAGATTTTTGCTCGATCACATCTTTTTCTCTCCTTTGTATCCCTGTCTAGAGATATCATCTTCCCCCACTTACTTGTTAAACTTTGAAAATTTTGTTGACTCCATGTTTCAAACGGCAGTCCAAAAATATATAGCCACACTAACGGATTTCTGGTAATGACCCCCGGTTTCCAAGTCCTCTTCCATTCAACAAATCGGTAATCTCGACAGTCCGCCAGGAACACTTCCATCTCTTCCCTCGTTCCAAACTTTAGCAATACCGTCAATCCTCCTCCGTAGATTACTTCTTCACATCTGCTATGCTCCTTGAAGAGCCAATCTTGGAAATTCGTCAGCATCCCAATCTCCCTCACATTCACAACTGCGGACTTCTCCAGCCATACAAGATCTTCGTTCACCACTTCCAGCTTAGCCATCCTCGGTCTCACTAATGTAGGATAGGTTGTTCACTAATGGTTTTATTAATATATAGATATAGATAATTCAATTTATAAATTTTAATCAATTATAAAAAATTTAATCAAATTTTTGTCATGAGTGTTTTATATCGGGTCTAATTTTGAAACTTGGTCTCATAAATATAAGTTTGATAAACAAAATAATATAAGGAAAATTATGTATTATTAACAAACATATAATGTTATTAGTATTTTAATATATTTAATTATTTATATATACCTAAATATATAAATTCTAAATATTTTTTAGTTTGTACGGACTATATTATTTTTTAACGTCAATTCATTATTTCTAAAGAAATTTGAAAAACTTTATTTATGGTGTAGTCAGTTCATTGATTCTAAAAATATTGATTAATGTAAATTGATTCATCACCTAAAAAAATTCATATCATTCTAAACAAATTCTACATCATTTTTTTAAGAAAAATAAAGAAAATGAAAAAAATAACACACCATAGTTTAATTATTAAACATAATATCCTCCATTGTTAACTATTTCGATATAAAATAAAAATGTATATGAAAGTTGAAGTAAATTGTTATATAAATTTTTTATAAACAATTTGTACTCTAAAGGATATAAGAAGTATTTTAGTGTAAATTATACATTAAGATTTGTGGTAATCATACATAGTTTTGAAGTAATTCGAATTTTGAATTGTTAAAGGTTATCTTTTTTCCAATTGTTCTTAGTATTTTAGATATGAAAGCGAAACAATATATTTAATTTTTCAATGATGGAAAAAAATATTTTATATTTTTTCCACCTATTTGGGGTTTGAATTTCTTTCCATGCTCCTATTATCTCCTTTATTTCTCTCAAATTTTTGTTGCATACATTTCCACCACTATTTAAGCAAAAGACTTTGAACCTTATGTAATAACTCAAAAAAATTATCTTCTAATTTTATAATATTCATATAAGTTCAACACCCGTGTGCAGCGGGCGAAAAAATCTAGTTTTAACAAATGTTGGAATCCTTAAATGGTTGTATTGTATGCACATGGAGTCACTTGGTCATCCGTTTCCTATCCCGCACATATGTCGTCAGTTCATTGGGATTATCTAGAGCCTCCATCGATCCTTCAATCTACATATTTCACAACATCGATCAAGAAAAAAGCTTCTAAGAAGTAGTTTATTCAGAAATTATTTTATGTTTTTTAAATTCAATTGAGTTTGAAATCCTGTTTTTTTTTTTTTCTCTTTTTCTTTTTGAAATACTTGGGATAAAAATTTTCACTACCCTTTATCTAATTTTATTGAACAACATTAGGAAGGATTCATTTTATATTTTTGGAAGCATATTTTTCGTGAAGGGAATTATGTAGCAGATGCTTTGTCTAAACGAGGGGCACGTTCTGAGGAGTTTTTCACGACTTGGGTTTTCCCCCGATGATGTTCGCTCTTTCATATCTATGGATCTATTTGGTGTTTGGTTCCAACGTGCTTGAGTTTTCTTTTGCTTTTTCCCCCTGTTTTCTGTAGCTTTTTTAGATTTTTTTTCTTTTACTCTTTGCCAATGCCACCATTTGCCAATGCTTTTGCGTTTGTACCCAAAAAAAAAAAATATTAGGAAGCATTCAAAAATTCAAATCCAAATCCTCTGATATCCCTCCAATTCTGCCACCTAACAGTGACTCATTTTTTTAAAAAAAAAAAATATTGACACATATATGTCGGCAACTGTATGTGGGAGCCCAAGCCATACAAATTTAAAATTACAAAGGAAATAAAGGAGAGGACGGGGGACGGGTGCAAATCGAACCCCCAACTTATTGTTGGAAGGCAAAGAATATGACCACTAGGTCAAGTCTCAAATTGAATATTTTCCCCCATGAAAGTTGTTAACCATGGTTATAATTTATCCAACAATATAGTTTTGGGAATATATAATATTTTTTAACTGAACAACTTATACATGCTAAGAAATGGGTTCTGGGAGCACATACTATACAAATTACGAAAAGACAAAGGGGGATGATAGAAAGCCGGGTGAATAATCGAACTCCCAGCCTAAAGGTTGGAAGTCAGGGGAATTGACCGTTTGGCATATAATTTGTTTAATTATTATAATGATGATGATTTTGATAATTTTTTAATGTTTGCTACATTTAGTTTTTGGGTACTGTTCACACATTATTTTGAGTTAAAATTTTATCATAGTTATAGAAGTTAAAATATAGCAAAGTGAGATCTTGTTAGATTCGTATTGTCTTGTAGTTTTTAAATATCAAACTTTAGAATTTTATTTTTATTGAAATTAAGTTATTAATGCTTTACAATATGCAATTAAAAAAATTGATGAAGTATATTATAATTATAATAACTAGCATACCAGCCCGCGCAATGCGCGGTAAGTAAAATTTATATATATATATATATTTTTAAAATAACATAAGATTTTAAAAATTCAAATATTGTACATATTACATAAAATTTGGTTCATGGGGGGTTGGAGACTTAATCAAGTGGTAACTCCCCCAACTCCCAACCTTTAGGTTGGAATGATCGAATCTCCATCCGGCCCCCTATCCATTCCCTTTGCTCCCTTTGTAATTGTGTGGCATGAGCTCCCACCACCCTTTCCAGGCCTTCAATCGCTTCTTCAAAAAAATTTGGTTCATGCTAATTTTCTGACCACATTATTGAGGAAAAAAATGTGACAAAGTGGTTTAGCAACTTTGTCAATTAAGTTATTTTCCTAATATTGTTGTTTTATTGATTTAGTGGGTGTTTGTTTGTGCGTTTTGGGCCGAATTATCTGATTATTGCATTTGCAAAATGCAAATAATCAGTTAATTCTGTTTGTGTACTAACTTCCAATAATCTATTATTTGCGTTTTGAGGGAATGAAAACATTATTTTCTTGCAGCTCCATTTTTGCTGCTGTAAGAAAATTGCATTTAGCCAAAAATATATTTTACCATATTGTCGCCTTTTGAGGTAATGAAAAATGCAAATCCAAACACTTTTTAATGGTTATCTGATTATTGCAATTTGAAACAGCATGAGCTCATCCAAACACTTAATTTTCTACAGTAAGTTTTGTTACAGCAATTATCTGATTATCCGTTTTCTAAATGTTGCAGCACTTTTTAAAACGCATATCCAAACATCCTCTTAGCCCATAATCAATTTGATTTTACATTATTTAATTTATATTAATACATTTTTGCCTGATACGAATTATGTAATATATTTGATTTTACATTTTAAAATTATAATTTCTTAGATATAATTTCAACTCCATTTTACATTTTATATGTTAATTTATTAGTATTATATATTACACTAATAATGCTACTGGACTACTTGACCAATGGCCTTCCTCCGGCCGTACCTGGCGAGACGTCTTTGACCGATGTTCAGTTCATCATGTACTTTGTGAGGGTAAAATGGTCGCGGATTGTCTAGCAAAATGTGGTGCATCTTTAGAAGAATTCTACACTACTTGGACATTCCCCAGACCTCATGCACAGGGTGTTAGTGGCGGATTCTTCCGGCGTATGGTTCCCAAGAGCCTAAGTGTTAGCTCATTTTTTCCTTTCTACTTTTTGGACACCTCTTTTTGTTGCTCTTTTTTCCCTTTATTTTCTTTTCAATTTGTTATTTGGCGTAAGCTTCCCAAAAAATAATGTTAAATTTTTTTTTGAGAGAAAGGAGTTTATTTCCATGCCAAAATAGGCCAAGGACACAGATTACAGATGCCAAACTGGTTTCCACAAGATCAGAGAACCAACCGACTAGTCTATAGGATCAAAACAACCCATAATGAATAATGAGACAATTCTACCGCAAAACTAGCCTATAGGACACAACTAATTCATTGAATGACATTTGCTACAAATAAACCAAAAGAAGCAGCACTGGCAAAATATGAATCAATAAACATCCCCCCAGCAAAACACCTCCATCCGACCATAGAACAACCAATTTTCGATCCTATTGACCCGCATCATCAACTCAATCGCTCAGCAACCAGAAACGTCCAAATAATCAGACCATTATTGCTCTTCATCCTTAGCACCTCGCCTTGCCTAGTGTTTAGACCTGCAATGTATCATCTCTGGCTTCCTTCGAAGAACAGTAGCCACTCCAATCGCCACAGACAACACATAACTGGTCATCAGTGATCAAACAGGAAACCTGTCTTCCAGACGACTTCAATGCCGCATCTTCTCCCAGCCCCCACTATAAAGACTCACTTCCAAATCTCCTCAAGACTTGGGATGGCAATAGAGATTTCGTATTGTATGACATAATGACCAACCAATCAACTAACTGCCACATCCCATCGCCCCTGCAAATGATTCTTAGGTCCAATGTATCAACGCAAGACAGTGGCAAAAGGACTAGGATGATGGAACCACGGCGAAGGAAGTATATAGGATAAGCGGCTATACCAAGGTGAATAACAGAGAATACTCGCAGAGAAAGAACTATAAACAGGAAGGTAATCGACCAAACTCTGAACAAAAACAAACCCACAAAGATGTTACCCCCCTCACTGTACTGACTGACAAATCTATGCATAATGGTGTAGCTCCTCAACTAATAGAGAACCATCACTCACTCAACTCCTCTGGCTCTAGGCTAAACAAACTTTAATAGTCTCAAACTGCTTAATTTTTTTTTTCTTTCTTATTTTCTTACTCCGCAAGAGATGTTCAATTTTTCAAGAGACTTGGCAGGGAGTGATGCATCTTCTTCACTAAAAATTTTTCACTACCCATAGGTATGCCATCTGTTGACAGCTTGTCGTGTAGCTGCAAAATAAAAATTGATTCCAATGTCACCAAGTACAAAATAGATATAGTATAGCAGTGACAAGGGTCGAGTCCTCAGGGATTGGATTGCAACATTTTCATAATATATACAATAGTTGAAAAGGGGGATTTTGACATTATCACAAAGTTTGATATCAAAGTTAAGAAAATAAAGAAGTGCATAAGCAAATAAATATCAAAGTGAGTTCAAGAACACAAGTCTAAACAAGATTGGATTTTAACTTATGGAATTAAAAGCCTCTAGTTCAAAGAATGATTTGGAATGACATTTGGGATAGATCATCGATGCATAAACATGATACAAGTTAATAAACCGGTTATAGTTGTCAGGTCCGCTTAGACAACCAACTTTTCCTTACAGATTAGACAATTAAGGTACGCCCGTTAATTATCTCTAATCGAATCAACATTCCTAGGTACGCCCATAGAAAATATTGTTCAATTGCATTAGAATTTAAAAAAGCCCGATTCAAACCAATTACTACCTACGCGGAGTAATTCCCAATTTGATTACACAATTCCCCGGGAAGGAACTAATCAACCCGGTTACCACCTATTCAATTCAAGTACAATTACGGATACCCAAATTAAATTGGCATTCAACTATTAATCTAGATAAACATTTGGATCCAAAAACATTCATCCAAATATAATCATAAACCCTAGATATAGGAATTGCATAAATATCAACAAACATCAAGTTTCATAGTCACAAAATACATCATCTCCCAAATTCCAAAAGCCATTCTCAATCAAGTCTTTAAACTAGAGGAAAGGGAAACTACTCTAAATACATGGAATAGAAAACAAAGTAAAAGAGATTACAACCAATTTCTCCAAGGATTAGAAATTAGAAGATGAAGAGTATTCCCCAAAATTCCAAAAAAGCGTCTGCTTCCCTGCGTTCTTCTTCTTTCCTGGGCGTGCCTTTCTTTTCTTTTCAGTCTCCTCCCCAAAAAGTCTTCCAATGTCTCACTCCAAAAGTGAATTCTAAAATTGGCAAAATGAAAAGTGTAGATTGCCGAAAAGTAGAAAGTAGAGTCTGAAATCTGTCCCTGCCGTCCATACTCTTTGAATTGTGTAATGGGCTTGGGCTTGCTCATGGACTTGGGCTTGTGTCTTTAGTTTCAGCTTCCCTCATCCTTGCTAGTCATGGCCATGACTAGGGAAGTCATGGCTGCTTGTTCTTTCTTTCTTTCTTCCATTTTGCTCCACTTTTTCCATTCTCATGCCATCCTCCTATACACAACAAAACAAGCACAAAGAGAGTAAAGTGCTACCAAAACCACCTAAAAAATATCCACAATATATATCATTATCAAGCACAAAATTCACACTATCAAATTCCCCCACACCTAAAGTATGCTTGCCCTCAAGCATAGAGTCAAAAGAAACCAAATTAAATCATAGAGAGTTTAAAATCAACAAGTCCATTCAAGTACAATCAAATCAATCCAACATCAAACACATCAAGCCAACAACCTCCCAAGGATATAGTGTATGCACTCCTCTCAATATCAAAGTGTGGGTAAACATATAAGCACTCAAGTGATAAAGCAAAATGACAATCCCATAAGCTTGAATGAAAATCAAATTTCCCATGCAAAGATATATTATCCAACATTAAGAATCAAAGGGACTTTCAAAAAGGGTTATAACGGGGCCATGGTTGGGGTAGGAAGAAAAAGGAAATAGAAAGGCTAAAGTGAATGCAAGTATTTCCAAAGAGTCATCATAGAAAACTTCATAGCACATCATGGTTGCCAAACCAAAACAAAACCAAGAGGTTCAAAAGAACAAAAATTACTTCTATTCTATCCTCCCAAGGTTTTCCAAAATAAACAAACCAAAAGATCATCCTATATACAACTTCCAAACAATCCCAAAATTTATCAAGCAAATGAATCCATCAAAACCAAAACTTGCCAAACATATATCCCCTTTTATTTTCTTCTTTCTTTTTTTTTCTTTTTTTATTTTATTTTTTATATGGATTTCAATAGCTTGGTCACGTTTATTAGAGGAATTCAACAATCTGAAAAGTGCAGACGGAACTTCAACTCTATGTTCATAACACTAATGTCAGAGGAACACGTTTCAAGCTATATCCATCCACTGCCCTTATATCTTTTTTTTCTTTTCTTTTCTCTTTTTTTTTTTTATAAAAGGCTGTTTTTTTTTAGGGGAATATGTATATACAAACATTCCACAAATGATTCCAACCAAAAATCCAACAAAATAGCTTGAGAATCCCACAAACCAATTTCTAAGCTCTTTTTTTTTTTCTTTCTTCTTGCAACCAACACAAAGATTCAACCATGATGACTTATGAAAGCACTTCAATCACTAGGGTTCAAAATCAATGGTTATGACAAAAAGAAAAGGCTTAATAGGCTAAGGGTTATATATAAACAAAGAAAATGGATATAAGGCTCAAAGTGGCTAACTAGGGGATAAAAGTATGGGTTAAGGCCAACAAGAAGGCTAAAAAGGTTTATCCTAATGCCCTTATCATGTTCAAAATATTGGATTCAATCAATGCAAGTTCAACATGTATAATCATTCAAGTTCTAGAATGTCAAAATGATTACCACATAATTCACACAAGAAAGAAATTTCCAAAAGCTTGTGATAAGTATATTTTTCTTTTAAAAACAACAAGCTTTTTGGAAAGAGGCTCAAATTCTCACATGGGTTAAAAAATAGTTGGCTTCACATGTTCAATGTCAAAAATCATCAATCATACTCAAAAGACTTGTCAACTTAAACCTCATAGATTCAATTCAGTCATGTATTCACATCAAATGCATAAAAATTCACACAAAATAGCTTGAAATTTTTTAAAATTTTCATAGAAAATGCAAGCAATGCTATTTCCTCCCCGACACCTAAATGCAACATTGTCCTCAATGTATGAAAAAGAGTAAAGAGAATAGGACTTCCCTGGAATCGGTGGGGGAGCCAAGGTGTGGCTCATTGGTGAGCAGGGGGCGGTGGAGGTGGAATGTTGAAGTGGTGGACGATAGCATTCAGGGCATCTTTCATTTCATTCAGCTCTTCTTTCACTCCCTTTAGCTCTTCTTTTTGTTGAGCTAACTCCTCGCTTAATTGATCAAATCGGACCTGGAAGTAGGTGGAAGGTGGGCTTGGAGTGTCATCCTCCGATGGAGAGGGATGTGCAGGAGCTGGAAGTGTAAGAAGTGGTGGTGTAACACGGCTTGAGGAGGGTGTGCCTGTGCTAGTGCCTGAAATTGGTCGGTCATTGAAGTACAATTGGCCTTTTTCAGCTGTAATCACTTGCAATGTCTTCAGGCAAGCGATGTCAAGGGGTGCTGGATAACATGCCCTGTGCAAAGAAAGAGAAGCAAGATAGGAATCAGAGACATCAGAAATTAAGCCTAAATTAAGTGCCAAATGTGTGATATAAGAGCCATGAATTAGATTCCTCCCTTTCGTGGTGAGAACAGTAGCAAATTCCATAGCAATCCAATAGGCAAGATTGAGATGAACTTTATATACCATTGCCCATAATACATATAGCCCCGCTTTGGCTACATTACTGGCGCCTTCTTTCCTGCCCAAAAGATTGAATGCAATGAATTTGTACATAAACTTTAATGCTCCATTTTTTATAGTGTTAGATTTTGCATGATTATAAGTGAAAGGGAATAAAGGCTCTGAGGAGATTGCATTCCAGAAATCATAAAATTTATATGAAAAGTTATCATGGTAATCACACAAGCTTCCTAAGTAATCCACACTCGTGGCTTCCTCTTCAGTAATCACTCCCAAAGCTAGATTGAAATCAGTTAATGAATGAGAAAAAGTTTTGTTCATCAATCTAAATTGTATAACATCGGGAGTGTTAAGATCAAATTTAGGGGGCAAATTGAACTCAAAAGTAGAATAAAACTCAAGCACAAGTTCAGAAATTGCCGGTACATTCATGGAAGCAAGTTTTGACCAACCTATGTTAGATAAATATGTGTGTACCTGGTCGGTGATTTGCAACTTCTCAAGAGTTGGGTAATGGAGACTTTTACCTGTGATGATGTTCCTTTTACTCTCTTGGCACTTCACATACCTCTCTTGATCTTTCTGCTTTGTGAACTTGAGGAACCCTCCAATAGTTTGCTCAACTGCCACTTGTTTAGCCTTGGCACGTGACCGTTGTCCAGTTGTAGAAGTAGAGGGTCCTTGTACAAGGATGGTGGGTATTAGATTTGGTGGTGTGATTTTCTTTTTGACAGGTGCTTTCTTTTTCTGAATGGTGCCTTTGGACTTGGCAATTTGTGTACCAGTTTTTGGAGAAGTGGCCTGAGCTTTGCCCTTTTCTCTACCCATGTGTCCTGCACACAGAAAATTCACCACACAAAAAAGTAGTCCCCACAAACAATAAACAAAGTCCAATTCCTCTTTTCAATTATCACCACTTGCACAAGACAGATTCTCAATTAATTCTCACTACTTGCACAAAACGACAAAGACATGTGTTTAACAAAACGACAATGGCGTGGATAGATTCCCAACTTCCACCACTTGCACAACACAAAATTCCCGACAATCTTGCACTTTTCACCAGAAAACAACAAAAGACATTGTTTAAATATAAACAATGTCTTTATAAAATGACATGATAAGAAGAAACAAAATGTGAGGTGATGATAGGAAAACATTAGCCTGGGAAACATTGTAATACATGATAAGAAGAAACAAAAGACATTGTTTAAATATAAAATCAATGTTGAGAAGACATAAACAAAGAACGAATAAATAAAATGTGAGGTGATGAGAATTTCAAGACAACCATGATAAAGATAAATGAATTGAATATTTATAGAGAAATATGAGGAGGTTTGGTGGAGTTATATGCAAATATTGGAGGAATGAAATCAGATTTGACGTGATCTTCCAAAATATATAATAGTATAAATTAATTAAAGATATTATAATATTTTATTAAGAATTTTGTTAGGATATTATAGATATAAATATAATATATATGTTAATGAGGTTGTTGAAAATGGGAGAGAAAAGTTGGATGGAGTGTTGAAAAAAGGGGATGGGGAAGTGGGAGGAAATTGGACTATATTGTTTTTATATATATAGATTTTATTAATAATTTTGTTAGGATATTATAGATATAAATATAATATATATGTTAATGAGGTTGTTGAAAATGGGAGAGAAAAGTTGGATGGAGTGTTGAAAAAAGGGGATGGGAAAGTGGGAGGAAATTGGACTATATTGTTTTTATATATATAGATATAGATTGATAATAGATAATAGATATATTAAAGAATTTATAGATATGAATATATAATATAATATATATATATATATATATGTGGTCTTTATCCGAATGAATTTTATGTTTTCAAATCTTAGATATTATTTGTACATATATTAATGAATACTAATAAAAAATATATTAAACGTATATTAATTAATATTGGATATTAATAAATATTTATGGATATTTCAATATAAAATATTAAAATTTTAGGATTAAACATTGTTGGATGAATTAAATGTGATTGTTGAAAAAAGGGGGTGGGGAAGTGGGGGGAAACTTGACTATATTGTTTTTAGAGGTAATAATTAAAATAGGCCACCAGAAGGAGTCATTTCCACTTTTTGGCCATGATATTTTGATTTAGGAAAAATAGCCATTAGAAGGATTTCTGGCCTGAATTTAGGCCATTGAGCTGGAATTCGGGTTTCGATGGCCTAAAAGTGGAAATGACTCATTCTAGTGGCCTATTTTAGTTTTTTTGAATTATTTTTTATCTTATTTAATTAAAATAAATAATACTCATTCTGTGTCATTATTTATGTCATACTTTCTTTTTTTCTTGTTCCAACATTTTTTAATTTCCATTTTAAAAATAATTTAATATTAATTACCAAATATACCCATCATATCATTAATAAATACATATATTAAACTTTCAAACCCACTACCATTAATAATTCTCATCCAACCTACAACCATATATCAGTAAATCATACATAAATAAATAAATTTAAATTGTAAATTTATTACAACCACATTATATAAATTATTAAGCTACATTTTTAACCCTAATATATTCTTGTATTTAATATTAATTATCCCTACATAAAGTACCATATCCGAAAATTTTGGGATATTTATAATAAAATATATTTATTTTTAATTTATAATTTATTTGAATATGTGTTTGTTTTACTTATTTTATAATATATTTGAATTAATATTTACTTTATTTCTTATATTACTCCATTCGTCACACTATTAGTGTTAAAAAAAAGTAACTTAAAATTTATATAATATGATTGTAATGAGTTTACAATTTTAATTTATTTATTTATGTGTGATTTACTGATATGTGGTTGTGGGATGGACTGGAATTATTATTGGTAGAGGGTAATTTGAAAGTTTAATGTAAGGTAATGGGTAGGTTTGACGATTAATATTTAATTATTTTTAAAATGAATATGAAATAAAAATATTGGAACAAGAAAAAAAAGTAGGACATAAATAATGACATAAAATAAGTATTATTTATTTTAATTACATAAAATAAAAAAATAATTGAAAAAAACTAAAATAGGCCACCAAAAGGAGTCATTTCCATTTTTAGGCCATCGCAGCCCGAATTCCAGCCCAATGACCTAAATTCAGGCCCGAAATCCTTCTAATGGCCTATTTTCCTAAATCAAAATATCGTGGCCTAAAAGTGGAAATGACTCCTTCTGGTGGCCTATTTTAGTTATTACCTCTTGTTTTTATATATATATATATATATATATATATATATTTAAACATTGTTGGATGAATTAAATGTGATTGTTGAAAAAAGGGGGTGGGGAAGGGGGAAACTTGACTATATTGTTTTTATATATATATATTAAACATTGTTGGATGAATTAAATGTGATTGTTGAAAAAAGGGGGTGGGGAAGTGGGGGGAAACTTGACTATATTGTTTTTATATACTAGCCTAACCCGCCCGCGCGATGCGCCGGGCTTAGAATATAATGCTGAAGGAAAAATTAATTGAAAAAATAGTTTTATTCTTAACAAATAGCATTTTAATATTATAAATATCATGCATATTAAAAGAAATATATTATGAATTGTTAGTTCAAGACCAGCTGATACGCATTCAATTGCAAACAGAACAATGGTTAATTGAACAGTTAACTGCTAAGTCGCTATCTCTGAATACGTGGGGTAGGTTTTCGCATATTGGCTTCTAATACCTCTTTAAATTGAGCTCGGCATCTTTAGTACTACCCACCCGCATGATCCCGCCAGGCTCAAATTATAATGTCATGTAGGAAAAGTTGTAAGCGATAATAGATAAAAATTGCCGATTGAATATCACATTACTTTTTTTTTTCTTTGGGGGGTAAAATCACATTACTTTAATTATTAATATAAATATATTTAATGAAAAATTATATGAAAACTAAAAAAAATATTATATTTTATTTGCTCATAACAAAGAAAAAATTGTGAAAAAAATAAATTTTATACGGATACAGTAAAATTTCCATGTATATAGTATTTAATTTATAATATTATTATTAGATGTGGCCCTAAATAGGTCAGCTCGCGGGCCGCTGCCCGCGAGCTGACCCATTTAAGTTCCCATCTTATAATTAATCTATAAATTAATTGTATAAAAAATTATTTTTATAATTGAGATACAAACAATCTTATTAGTAATTTAATAATTAAATTATTTCCTATAATAATTATATTATTATAAACTTATTTTTGCGGCGCGAGCTGACCCATTTAGGGCCACATCTAATAATAAATATTATAAATTAATATACAAAAAATTATTTATATAATTAAGACACAAAAAATCTTATTAGTAAATTCTTAATTAAATTATTCCCTATAATATTATGTTATTGTAAACATATTTTTAAAATTCATTTATAAGGTATGTATATTTAATATTGACATTAACCAAATTAGGTTATAAAGGTAATATAAAATTTTATAATCCCTATCTATTATTTTTATAGATGGCAAAAAAGCCCATATCCAATGGGAAAAACCGAAAACCGAATTTTCAGTACGGTTTTGGGAGGATTATCGGGGATGGGCCGGGGATTGGGGATATTTTTCGTGGATCTTTTGGAGACGGGGATGGGGATGGGGGAAGTAGTCCCCGCCCCGGCACATCCCCTATATTTTATATATGATAGTTAATATTTTATATATTATACTTTATAAATTTACTATCTAATCCAAAATAATTACAAAATAAATGAGAACTTGGTATATATTCTCTATAATTTATATAGCATGGACTGTTACCACCAATTTATTTGGCCTTTTGGCTTCACAAAATAAAAATTTGTTTTGTTATATTTTTGCAAATGCATCATGCAATAATAAACTATTGTTTTGTGACTCGGATAATATATAATTTTCTTTTGCATATTCCTAATATATAAATCTGAATGTGAACGTAATTAGTAGTTATTATATCATTATAGATAATTTGAATTCGGATTTAATTTTATATATGGATAAAGGATTAGTATTTATTAGTTATATCCCAAAATTAAACCGATTTATGTGTATAAACTAAAATGGTAGGGTGTCAATATTAAAATAATTCATATTTTTCATCACATTACTTACACAAATGGCATAGAATGACAAATCTCTGTAAGGAAATAAAAATGGCTCCTATTAATTCTTCTAAAACTATCTTTTCCTAAATACATCATCATTCACCACTAATACTCCCATTAGAATTGTCCAGATTCATTTTTGTGGTCTTTTTTCAAATATTCTTCTAAATTTAGAAAGTGCATATAACCATCCCTGATTAATGTTTTAAAATTAATTTTGATTTTTGAATTAGTTACACAATTACCTTTAAATGAGCCAATAATATGTATAATTATTACTAATTCCTAGTATAAATATGCCTTTGAATTGTGATTCATTTTGAAATAGTACAATATTACCTAACAAAAAGAAGTGTTTTTTATTATTTACAAAAAAATTATATAGTTGAAATATTACGTGGGAATAAATATGATCCAATAATATATCTAAAAATATGAGACACAATCATGAGAAATTATATATGCATCTTCTTGTTTCACGGACTATTTTTCTTTTTTCATTTTTCTCTTTACTTTTCTTTTATAGATAATTATTAATTTTATTATTAATTTCATTTATTGTTTCATATATCGCATCACGTGACCAAACAAATATTATTTTTCAATGCTTTCTCCAATGTATATAATTAATTTTATTTTTCATGCATATAGGATTTATATTCTATAATATAGATAATGATTTTCAAATATACTTTATTAAATCTTTTCAAAATATACTTTATGGATTTAATATATGATTTAATTATAAAATTTTTTATTGACCTGCATTTATTAAATTGATATTATTTTAGGACATAACAATAGTATATTTCATTTCCCTACTATTTCATTTCCCTATTATATGTGGAGGTTATTTTAGTAGGATTTTAATTCCATAATTCCTATTTTGGATGAATTTATTAGATTTATATTATTTTAGGACAATATTTCATTTCTTTTTTTTTATGTGGATGTTGTTTTAAAAGGATTTTAATTCCATAAACTTATTTTGGAAGATTTTTTTTTTATGTGTAAACGGTAATTGGATTGAATATATTTAAATTTATTTATAGTAAAACTTCTAAAACGAAGTTTTACTTTTCAAAATGATTTATTCTCTACGTTTTAAAAAAGCTTTATGATATGATTATAAGATTTTAAATTGTTATATGCTTTCATTAAAATTTAAATTATAAATCATATTCGATCCATAAAGTCTTAAATAGAAGTTTGTGGATTTGATTAATAAGATTTATATTTAGAACACGATTTTTCGATTCAACTATTAATTTATAAAATTGGAAGTATTAATAGATATTTTAACCATTTAAACTTAAATATCTTGTTAGAGTTGAAATCTTAATTTAGTTAACAACTAAGAATAAGAATACAACTATCTATGATATAAAAATTATTGTTTTTATATTTCTGCAATCTATAAATAAAATATAGAAATAATACAAAAATTAATCTTTCCTGTATAGAGTGATGTCTTAGTAATTATAGTATGTTTTTATATTTGTGCAAAAATTATTGTTTTTATATTTGTGCAAAAATTATTTTTTGTGGATTTGATTAATAAGATTTATATTTAGAACACGATTTTTCGATTCAACTATTAATTTATAAAATTGGAAATATTAATAGATATCTTTACCATTTAAACTTAAATATTTGGTTAGAGTTAAAATCTTAATTTGGTTAACAACTAAGAATAAGAATACAACTATCTATGATTAAAAATTATTGTTTTTATACTGCAATCTATAAATAAAATATAGAAATAATACAAAAATTAATCTTTCCGGTATAGGGTGATGTCTTAGCAATTAATCTTTACAAAGAAATTTTCACATTTATACATGCCGGAATTAATAGCATATTCCAAGCATGAAAAAGCATAAAAGTCAATTTTTTTTTTTAAAAAAAAAAACAGATAGAAAAGAAAAGAAAATTAGTGTTTAATAAGAATGAGCTCTCATTACTATCAAAGGAAAGATTCAATCTTTCAAGTTTGAGTTCATCTAAGAGACTTGGAATCAATCCAGAGAAACTATATGCCAAAGATCCAAGTTTCGTAAGCTCTTTAAAGCACTCAACCTGCATGACACCAACATTATATATATCAAATAAATGTAATGATATTTCAACTGGACGTAATCTTTATGCTGAAAAATGAAAAAACTTAAAACACCATTCAAAGGGCACACCATTACAGACTGGAAAGTTGTGTTTTTGACACATTTGACTTCTATGATTCGAGCCAAGTATCCTCAAACCAAAGAGAATTAGAAAAATTAAAATAAATGTGCTAGATGAAAATTAAACTTTAAGAGCTAGTAAATCAGTACCTGTAGTGGGACGCATTGAGCTTAAATCATATACAAACAATCTTAGAGATACACCATTGCAAATTATTGAAACCCAGTAGATCAAATATTCAGTTAAAATCAAACATAAAACTATCAATCAAATTTCATCCACAATATATTCAGCTTTAGAAGCTAGAGTTCCTAAAACTTCCCAAAAAACACTTAAAAAAGACCTACACTGAATATCATTCCATCCAAAGATCTAAAAATTCCCAAAAAAACTCTTAAAAAAATATGTAATTAATATCATTCCAACTAAACTACCCTAAATGGTACAAATTTTGTTGGCAAAAGTGGGAAGATCAAACAGAACATAAAAATTAAATCTTCACACCCTTTTAGTCATCAACAATTAGTTCATCATTTCTACATACCTCGAAGACGCATCCCAGCGCGTCCAAGTATTAAGATAGAAAGAAGGTCGAGAATACCAAAGAATGATATCTACAAAGAATACAACGCTCAACATAAGCATTGCCTAGACTATGGAATTAAACAGGAAAAGAAAAAAGGACAACTGCACTGTGGCAGCGATACCAATCACTTAGATTTAGAGCCCTAAACAGCGCAACTGATAATGCTCCAATCTGCAAGAAATATGATCAGGAGAACATTCAGATAGAATAAAGGATGTCTTAATACATGTGCACCCTAAAACATGCTTATTTTTACCTTTCACTAATAAAACCGATAATTGATATAGAAGAATATTCCAAGTTTGTTCCAGTCCCATGGTTTTGTAAAGTTTTTATGCCATTCTTCTTAATAAAGTTAGTTTTCGAGAAGAAAAAAAAATGAACCCTATGAAGCAACAACAAAACATAAAAATAACTCAAATTATTTGCATCCACATAAATATAAATCTGTTCCATGACCAATGAAATTAACTGTGCAATTTCTCAGGGGCATTTTTTTGCATTGATCTGACAAACATGATTCAAAAAGTATTATGTGTTTCCATCATCATCTCTACACTGCTTAAACAATAGAATTATCTCAAGCATTAAGAAACAACATAATAAAGAGATATAATGATGCCAAAGAAGTCAAAATAAAAGAGTGGACATGTCAAACATAAGTAAACATATTAGAAAGTATTGTTATTCACCCACAGCCGCATCAAAAGTCTGCACCAACATTGAAAAAAGGAATAGAGTATCAATCAAAAATTTTTAAAAGACAAAGAAATAATATAGCAACTAAAATTTGCATTATAGATTACGATGCACCTGTCATAAAAAAGAAAGTAACTATATAAGAAAAAAGCTTTACGGGAAAAAAAATATGGTTGTATATAATATTTCCAGGAAAAAAAATAAGTGCCGTGAAAGCTTATAAGAATGAAGGAACAAAGGCTTACTTTTTGCATCAGCTTCTTGGAATGGACAGAGGAAAGCGGCTGCAGCTGGTGGATTGGATCCCATGAACCACATTCCTGCCAACAGAAGCAAACGGAAAAAAAAAAGTGAGAATATACCACTGGAGGATTGCCCGTTAATAAAAACAAAAATTTCAACTGGATATTTCAGAAGAGAACTGAAAACGTAACTTGTGGATATACTTAAGAGACATCTCTTTTTTCCCACATAGTAGCAATGGCGAAGGCTCCGCGAGAGATGGTAGAGACGATTTGTGCAGGATAAAAATTTCAAATTATGTGTCAATGTCGAATCCTTTGATTTTATGAGTTCAAATCAACAGAAGGCAGGATCGAAAATTATAAGGGGAAAAAAAAGACAAAGCATATATGAGTATTGATAATTATAATTAATATCATCTTTAAATTGATAAATCACCATTAGAATTACGTACCTTCACTTAGCTTGTAAAGAGGCGCCTAAAAGATCAAGAAAATGGTAAAATTTGAGAGTTATCAAGAAATAGAGAATGTGTTGCGGATGAAACTGAAATTGAATGATATTTCGTATACCTCCTATGGGTGTTTTCTCCTTCATAATCTTGCTAACAAATATATTGGTGGAGTATCCTCCTTTCTTTTCATTTATTTCATGAATCTGGGAGAAGAAAACAAACCTTTAAGTTACCGAAAATAAAAATCCTTTATAGTCGGGACAGAGGCATACTTGGAAAACGAATAACCTAAAATATGTCTTAAAGGATAACAACAAATAGTCAGAGAGATACCACGCAAACATAAACTCATATAAATTTAAATGAATTCATTTAAAAACGAATATAAAACACAAATCATCACATAAGAAGAAAAAAAATTCAATCAAGAGCAAATGTATAAAGAAAGACATATATTGATAATAAAGAAACACAACTCATATAAATTACGGACTCAGCTCTGAATCTTCCACCGTTAAACCCTGACCTGCAAAAAGAAACCAAGAAAAATATTCGAAATCAAAAGGGTATTTACATCACAAAAATTTCACATAGGCATTTTATCGAACATCTTGTAGCCATATAGTGAGCAACATGAAATTGACTCAAATTGACTCCAAATCAACCCAACAAATGCTATTCTGCTATGATCTAAAAGAGTAATTAAAAACTCCAATGCAAAAGAGTATTATGCCGATTCGCAAAAGGGTATTCAAAAATATATTCAACCAAAAGAATCGGATACGCAAATCATCACATAAGAATAAAAAATCCAGCTGAAAATGAATAAACTTAATTTTCCCATAAGTAAAGAAGAGTTAATCTAAATAGAAATTCATACATGCTGTCAAAATCTTAAATTATTTGAAAGGTCAAAAGAGCAAGAGAACAAAAGATAGTCAATTTTCCACCACAACAATCAATCCACTTCGTGCACATTTACGTACATATATGTATATATGTTATTCAATCGATAAGTTGATACGGAAGCGGGGTGTAGGTGGAGGATGAGATGGAGACGGAGGCGGCATTAATATACCTGAAACGGGAAACTTGAGTTGAAAGACAACCTCTGAAGACGACGAAGAAGCAGGCGACGACGGAGACAGGGACGGAGGTGGAAACGTGGACAAAATCAAAAGGAACGGAAAAGTGGGATTAATGTATGTGTGGGTGAGCAGGTTTCTCGTTTAAACTCACGAAAGAATCGGAGACGCTAGGGAAGATGGATGCGGAGACGGAGGCGGAGTGATGGATGCATTTCTCGTTTCCCTTAATCGGATCTGCAAACTCACGAAAGAATCGGAGACGCTGGGGAAGATGGATGCGGAGACGGAGGCGGAGTGATGGATGCGCAGAGAGTGAATTTGGAGCGTAAACGGATGAATAATTAATATGGTATTGAAGCAGCGGCGGAGTGTGTAGATAGGGTTGAATCTTATAAGGAAATAAATATAATAGACAGTTTATTCCTAAATTGTGGGTGTGTGAGAGAGAGTGAGATTTGGTTAGATTTGTTAGAGGAGAAGTGTGTTTAGGCGGGAAAATGTGTGAGATAAAAAAGCTTGTTTTATATTATAATATAGATATATATATTAAACATTGTTGGATGAATTAAATGTGATTGTTGAAAAAAGAGGGTGGGGAAGTGGGGGGAAACTTGACTATATTGTTTATATATATATATATATAGATATAGATATTAGTATTAGCATTTATTTTATTATTAATAATAATTAATTAATTAGTTAATATTATCATTGTTTTAGGTACAAAAATGCGTAAACAAGGGGATGGGGACTTAGCCCAAATGGTTAAATCCTTCGACTTCCAACAGAATGTTGGAGGTTCGATTCCCCACCGGCCCCCTATCACTCTCTTTTATTCACCTTTGTAATTTGTGTGGCATGGGCTCCCACCACCCGTTTCCTAGCCTGTATAGGCTGTTCGGCAAAAAAAATGCGTAGACAAGAAACTGCAAAATAGTTTTATTAATTTCACAATAATGTCTACAATTACAGAGAAATTTAAATATCAAAGAACATGTAGAAAATCAAACTATATGGGTTCAACTTCTGGTACTACTTTGATTCCTCGAACGTTGAAGACGTCGAAGTGTATTTGATACTTCTTCGGCTCCTTAGTATTTCTGCAGCGTTTTGTTGCTGTAGATCTCAAGTGTTTAAGTCTGGAGAATGTATTGTGTCCTCTCCTCATTTGTGAAGAGAGTGCCTCTATTTGTAGAGGAAAACATAGGAATTGCGGGCCGATCCAAGTACATGAACCTTTCATATGGGGCTTACTCATATTGGCCGATCCAAGTACGTGGGCATTTCATATGGACTTGTTCACATGGACCGATCTTAATGGTCTAGGCTCGTTTTAAGTGTCCATTGGATCATGTTGTATGTGAGTCTTTCATTTGGAATTGTTCACATTGACTAATTTCTATGAATCGGCTTGCTTCGAGCGTCCATTGGATCACGGGGGTTGTGGTCTTTCATTTGAACTTATCAACATTGACCCGATATAAATCTATTTGATTTGATGGATTCAACTACCCAATAAATATTAATAGTAATTAATTTAACCATTTATTTATTTAAAATATCTAAAAATAACTAAAATTAATATTTAAAAATACGTATCGTATTTTTATTGGCGAACAAAATTATGTGTTTACAATTGTTATTAATGATTGTATAAATGTTGATTAACACATTATATTGTGGATTATTATTCCATTGCTGAATAAGAATTTCCAAAAGTCTCCCCCTCCCAAAATATTTCGTTGGTATATCTTTTATTTCTTGTGAAATACTTAAATCCCCCAAATTAGAAGTACATTTAAGGTCTAATTAGTAATTTTGCTTATCACTTGATTTCAATAATTCAAGCACTTAAGATTTTTTAATATTTTTGGTGTCTAATGGAAATTACAAAGCTTGGCTGAGCAAGTAAAATACTCCATCGGCTTATATTAGAAAAATTCGTTAATTAATCCCCCAGTAAAAATCCCAATTCTACAGAACAAGAAGTGTTCAAATACAAACAAAAAAGGGATTGGGACTTAGCCCAAGTGGTTAAGCCCCTGGCTCTCAACCTTTAGGAAAGGTTGAGGGTTCGATTCCCACCCGACCCCTATCCCTCCCCTTTTTCCCTTTGTAATTGTGTGGCATGGGCCCCCACCACCACTTCTCTAGCCTGTATAGGCTGTTCTGCAAAAAAAAAAAAATACAAACAAAACAAAATAGAAATCGAAAATGCACAAAATTAAATCCATTACGAACACAAGATTCCCCCATTTCCTCAATACTAGTATATCACAAAACTAGAAAACCCTAAACATAAATTAAAGGAAAAGGCTCAGATCTGATGCCACAATCGGGGTGGAGGAGTAAGGAACACAGAAACCGCCATGGCTGCAGATCCAAATACAATTGGGTCGCCCCGCCAAGATACGGGTGTGGATTCTTCTCCCCCAAACCCAAGCCAGATTAAGAAAAAAGAATCGTCATAGCCCATCCGTGGTGGAGACCGGAGACTGGAGATCGCGTGTTCATACATTGATTGATTGATAGATGGACAGATCAAAGATGAGTAGTAATTATGGAACGGAGGAAGTAGATAAGTGGTTTATATATATATATATATATATATATATATTTATTTATAGATACATAGATCTATAAAAAAGAAGGGCTGTTGTTGGGAGGATGGCAGGAATCATCGGCAATGCGGAGAGGAGCAATCACCCTCAAGAACCCCTCTGCTCTCCGCAGCCTCATGCCCTAATTTCGCTCGCCATGAAGATTGTGACATGAGCAAGCGGTATTTGTTCTTTATACATGGGCCGTGGAGTGGGCCAAGTTGAGCCCAATTACTTGGTGACCAGGCCCAACAAGGTTGTGAATTAACATCACTCTTCAATCTCTACAATAATTGGATTTGGGGTCTCAAAACAAAACTAAACAGACCTTTTCTCAAACACCAACCACAATTGTTTCCTGTATTAATTGCTAGCAATTGTGAAAAACCTCAGTTTGCAATATACAGTGATAGTATATACTATGAGGCTGCTATCTCAAACTATACTACCCTAAAGAACACTAAATTCTAAATACCCACAACTATAAATTCGTGTTCTCAACAAATTATATGAACAAAGCCATCACTAACGTTGAAGACCAAAATCTATAGCCTTTTTCAGAATTAAAACTGAATTTTACAATGCATAAAAAATAAAGGCATAAAAGAAGTCAGGACTCAACACAAATCCTGAAAACAGAAAAGGAACCAAAGCCATCTTATTTTAAGAGAACCCCAAATACACATTTGGTAAAACCCTAATCCAGGAAAAAGTTGATATATTACAAAAAGAGAAATAAAATTGGAACCATTTCGCCTTTTCGCAACAGATTCCAACAGTCGCTGCTTTCATCGTTTACCTCAAGCTCAAGCCCTGAAATCCAAAAACAGGGGTGATATTCAGTCGGAGAAACGCCCAATTCGGGAAAAAGAAAACCCTAATCGCGAAATTTTGGCAAATAGCAACCAAAAAGGAGAAAGAAAAAAAATTTGGACCATTTCTCGATTTATGCGTGTCATCCTTGCGCAGGGGCCATGCTAATCTTCTCTGTATCGTTCCAATTTTATCGGATGTCCCCGAAGGGACGAACATGAATGTCACGCCAGCATATATGAATGGGGAAGAAAATCTCTGTAATTCTAATGTGGGAGAAAATTAATATGGGCCTACACCGAAATCAAAGATATTCTGCAAACAGGTCAGCCCATTAATAATGGGCTAGGAAACCAAATCTCTCCACATCCACTATTTTGAGACAAAAATCCAAATTAAAATAATCATTTGTGAAAGGACCAAGTTGCAATTAATAGAAAATTACAAACAAGAGTTCATTTGAAAGGCCTAGGAGGGGAGCAAAATTGGATAGGGTTTACGGAGTAGACGGCGGAGTGGTCTCAGAAGAGAAGAGAATGAGGGTTGCGCTATGCGGCGGAGGAAATTGGGGAATTCTTCAAGGGTGGTTGCCCCTCTCCTCCTCCACATCAAATGGGAAAATGCCCCCATTGATTTCATCATCTATTTGATGCATCCAAACTCCAAAAATCAACAGCCCTTGTTCACGACAAGCAACTGGAATAATTGCCATGCTAGTCCTCGTTAACTATGCGACCGCTCTCACCACCACCACCACCACCACCACCTCCTCTCTCCTTCTCTCTCTCTCTCTCACGCAATATTACGCACACAGCTCGTCGATTTGACGATTGATGTGTAGATTGTGTGGGTATAAGGTAAGGAAAGGCTGTGATGATGAATGCTGGATGAATCTTCTGATAATCTTTGTGAATAGGGACAAAGGCAATGAGATCCGTGCAGCCCGTATCTTGGCTTGGCGGGCCGCCTGACCCGACCCGGATGGTATCTGGGGGGTTATTCTACAGATGCAACCGGCCGGGCGGCGGCGGTTTTCCGCAGCCATGGCGTGGTTGGACTCTCGTTGCTTCCTCACATCACATCTACCGTCTACTCCACAGATCTGAGCCTCCTTTTTTTACTTTCATTTATTTTTCCAATTTTTGTCTTGTGTTTATTTTGTTACCATTTTATTCTTTTAATCCATTCTTTTTGGGTAATTGAGGACAACAGACCAGCTCTGTGTCACCATTCGATAGAGCTGTCACTTTTATGCATATATATTGACAATTGTGTGATTCTTTGTGGTAGACAAGTCTTGTGAATTTGCACCTAAACTACAGTAAAAATTTAGGGATTTGAATGGGCATGAATTCCTGTTTAGTTTTTTTGATGGTTAAATGAAATTTAGTTTTCACTCTAAAATTTCAGTAGAAAAGAGAGTTTTCATGGGAATAATTTGCTTAAGCTACATGTCCTGTTTAGGTCTTGGGTTTTTTGCCATGTTAAAAAAATGTCTGATCACCCAATTTTAAGGTCTGAGTGGAATCTTGAATTGGATGTCATATCCTTATTTTGTTCACAATCTTGTGTTGTTTGGTAATTGAATCTTGAAAAGCTCAATCAATTAGTTAAAATTGAAAGATATAGGTGGGGGAGAATAACTCCATCACTGGTCCAATAATCCATCATTCCACCCTCCCTCTTTTTCCATATGATTCACGCCTTTCCTTTAAATATCAAATCTTTTCTTCTACTCTTCAAGTAATTTCGACATTTCCACCTTCAGATAATGAAGTTGAGTTTCTCCCATCTTCTTTTCCCTTTAATTTGATAATAATTGATATTGCTTAGCTTGAATTTTTGTTCTCTGTTCCAGGCTCTTTATGTATCTATCTATCTGAAACCCGTACATGATGATCTCTGTCGAATTCAAACTCATTGCAACCTGCCCGAGTAATAAGTACATGTTCTTCTATTAGTTTGTTCTGTTGATAAATCCATTTGGGAAACTGTAGAGTTTTAAAATGTTTTAGTGCCCTACTGTGTTTTACTGACTTGCTGTTTGCTGCAAGAGAAAAATGGGTTATTTCTTCCATTAGTATACTGTAGTGCGTGGCTGATCAAGTTTGTAAGGTTTGGAAATTAAAGCAAATTATTTATTATACGTATATGAGTTACAAGGAAAACTGCAAGGGATTCAGCGTCATGTTGTTGTACTCTGTTTATTGTGTATGTTGTACTCTTTTGTGATCTCATTAATTATTTGTACTATTAAACCCCGACTATGGTGCTTATTTGATGCCATTTATTTGTCCACTCATAAAAAACAGGTGGCAAACTAATAAAATAAATTTTGAAATGAGCGCGACGAAGTCTCATAAGAAATCTTAGCACGGTGCTTGTTTTGAGCCGGAATCACATTCCCACTCAAAAAACTGATAATGTAATTTGTATTTTTATTCTTATTTTTTTATACTTATTTTAGTTTATAAATTTAGATATTATGTATTATAGTATTGATAGTAAATGAAATTTAATTTTAAAAAATCAATTGAAAATTTTAAATTAATTTAAGCATATTTTTCTTTAATATACATATGTTTCCAATTAAAATTTATTTATGTTCATATACATAAAACAAAAATAATAAGAACTTAGATATTTTAAATTACTAATTATTCTGATAAATTATACTTCCGTTTTTATATATCTGCTACAGATCCACCCAGCACGCAGTCCAATGCATATTTTAAACCATTAATAACTCAAATTCGGTACAAGTGAAAATTCTAAAAGTTTGATATTTGAAAATTACATGACGAGACGAATTTAACAAGATATCACTTCACTATATTTTAACTTGTATACTACGATAAAATTTTAAGTCAAAGTGTGCGGATAAATAATGTTCAAAACTCTAATGGAGCAAATGAAAGAAAACGGAGGAAGTATATAAAAAATTTTCTATGTTGTAAAAATTAAATACGTTTAAATATTTTCTATTATATAGCAAAATAATATATTTATAAAATTTATTCACTGAACTTTAAGGAAATTATTATAAAGTAATTAGAAAGATTTTCAATTTAATCAAACGTAATACTATTAAAAATTTAAAAATAAGATTCTCAGTAAAATAATTTATAATGATTAAAAATTTAAGTAGTAAATATATTTAATATTTTTAAAATATATGATATATATTTGTATTGAACTTCGTAAATGAATTCAACTCACCCCTAGATTCATAATATTTAAATATTTAATATTTAAATTGACATTGGTTTAGTTTGACCATAAACCGGGTAAAATCGTGTCGAACTCACCCTAGATAGAATAACCCTTATTGTTAGATAAGGAAAAAAAAAAGGTAACATCTTTAAAATAATGGTGGATGAATATTTTGAAGTTGGCAGATATTAAAACCTTCGAGAACAGGTTCACTTGGGCTAGGGGACCATTAAGACACATTTTGTATGTAGGATGTCTTGTCTAAAGGTGCTATACTATGTACCATATGCAAGTGATTAAGCAAATAAATGGCTGAGGGCGACAAAGTGGAACCTGTGGGTTGCAGTGGTGGTGAGCTGAGGCCGGAGGGCAGAGTGGAGGAAGCGACGCAAATGACGCACAGGGTGTGGTGGCGGTTGTGGGAGACAGGCGTTGCAGAGGTGACACATGAGTGAGTGAGTGAGTGTGGAGTGGAGACTTGAGGATTCTGAAAGAGACGAGATGGAGAAGAGAGTTCTTTAGACTTAAGATTTTATGCTTAGGGCAATTTTTGTTTTAAGGGTAGAACCCGAGGGCCAGCCCGCCCAAAATGGGCAGAACCTATTTGGGCCTATATCGTTTAGTAAGCCAGTTTTCGAACGGGCCTGGGTTGGCCTAATGGGCTGGGCCCGTTTGACAACCCTAATCATTGACGACCCATGCTTCATTCGATCCCACACCGTCGGCCTGACTCCCTCCGCTACAACGACACTTCCTATCAGCGCATTCAAGTCACTCTCGTCAAGGTTTTTGACTCACAAATATATAATAATATATATTTATAGAATTTATATAGAGTAAATAGTTCTTTATAGCTAAAACAAGTTTGCGGGTATCCATTTGCCCATGGATAATCCGTCTACGTTAGGGTCGGATATGGTAAAAAAAAAAAAAAAAAGACTTCGGGTAGTGAGTGAAGTTGGCAACCCGTACCCTATCTGACATGTTTACATCCATATATATGGGGGTATTTAGTATTTAAAGTAATGGTATGCTAATGTTTAAAGTATCTTATGTGATTGTAATGAATTTGAATTTTTAATTATTTATTTATTTTTTTGTGGAATAAAGTTTTTATAACTTCCAAACAAAGCACAGTAGAAGAAAACTACAACACCATAATACTCCTGATATGCTACCCACCAATCCTGAAGATGGAAGTCAACTTCTAACACTAAATCTAGAGTGTAGCAGACCAATGGGATCATAAGTACATAAAACCAATTACCATGGACGCACAAGCACATCAACCATGTTCCACTCAATACAACCACCGCAGCCTACAGCAGCAGCAGTTTCCAGGACAAGCAGCAGCAACCTATTACTCTCAAAATAGCACCAGCAGCAGCAGCAGCAACAAGAGCTTTTACTTTCCATCCTCAAGCGATAAAGTGTCTTCAAGACAAGATATTATATTCTTTTTTACAACCAATCAACCATCCGACGTTCCTCCATAGTTCCTTCTAAATTCCACAGCTCCGATCTTCCATCTTCTGTTGATGAAGCTTCCAAAACCAAAAGCGTGCAACAAAGACAGCTGCATTATCCTTCCCTAGAACATTCACCTCATCATCTCCATCTCAAAACCATGAGCAGCAGCATCTGCGATATGAAGGCAGGAGACCGATCCATTTGCCTTCTCCACTATACTCTCCCAATAGCATCGACATCATCATCAACAAAATAAACAAGCATTCCTATCTCAAAAAATCTTACTTCACAGTTCTCCAGTATTCAATATGACAACCGCTTGACAACATCACAGCATGGCACTTTCGTTACTAGCTACTCAATCACATCTCCCAAGGTCAATCAAGAGGCTTAACAGACTGTCTTCCGGTGAGAAACTGAAAGTGGACCGACAAGGAGAAAAACAACCTGTTTGGCTAATCAAACCATTCCAATTTCTTTGGCTCTTGAGAGACTCAACAAATTTGTCGCTCCAAGTAGCACCAGCAGGAATCAGCAACTTCCAACATGGTCACAATCAGCAACTCCCGGATATGATCTTGAATATGTTGGGCTATAAATCCAATTCAACTCCTCTCAGCAAATTAGCACCTCTTATCAGCACAACAATCCTCTTAATTCATGAAAAAAGTGGATCCGTACTTGCCCTCCAAACCTGATCACAAAAAAAGATCAAATACAAATTGTGTCCTCAGCAGAAACAACAAATCCATTAAAACTCCTTCTTTTTTTTTTTCTTTCTTTCTCTTTTTTTTTTCACTTTTTTCTTCTATTTTTTTCTCTCTTTTTTTTTCCTTTTTTTTTTCTTCTTTTCTTTTCTTTTCTTTTCTATTTTTTTTCTTTTTCCTATAATTATAATCATTTTTTTTTTCAAACAAATCAGAAACAAAGAAGACACAAACATCCCAGCCTGTCCATTCATATCCAAGGACTTAAGGTGCAACCAAAAGGCTATTTCACTACCTGATTACATAACATCCAATCTCCTATCAGGTATTCCTCCTCAATTACTAATCCTTCGCATCTTTTTTTTTTTTTTTCTCTTTTTGAGGATACAAGAATGAAACCTCCCTGCACAACAATTTGAGAGCAGCTCATGAAGGAAGAACAGCAACCCCCCTGCTCAATAACTTGTAATAATCCGCAGCCTTCCACGATAGGATTGAATTTGACAGCAGTATTGTAGTGTATCACCAAAAAGCAGCAAGTTAACTCCACTCTTCAATCCTATTATTGTTCAATGCACCAAGCCTAGCAAAGTGATCAGCAAGACCATTGCGTTCTCTCAAAATATGTGCGACCCTTACCTCCCCAGCAAATTTCATCACTTCCAAAATTGGTGACAGTAACTTGTTAAGCCTCCAGGGAATGACTCTTGAATCATTTAGCCACCTCACCACATTTATAGAATCGCATTCAAAGATTATTTTTTGAAGCGGAAACCCTTGGTCTCTAATTAGAGCTCTACATATTCGATTAATCGCTGTCAATTCAGCTTCAACAGCATCTTTGAACCCGATGAAGTCTGACAACACGAATATCACCTTACCCATATCATCTCTAATGACTCCACCCACTCCAGCCAGCCCCGGGTTCCCCAATGATGACCCGTCTGTATTAATTTTCCACCATCCCTTCCAAGGACGTTCCCAAGTCAAGCCTGGACGCGGACCCTTGACATTCTGACCACGACTTAGTATCACATTACCAGGAAAATTTTGCGCCAAACTTCCTATGCTCAAATTGAAATCAGTCGCCACCGCCTTCCACCAGAGTCCAGATCTCCACCTTATGTTATCAGCTGCCAATTTAGTATCTATCACCATCCCCTTGAACACAACTCCATTCCGAATCTTCTAAATCTCCCAAACTATAGCTAACCCTACCAATAGCCAGATCTGTTTGTTCTTTTGTTTCAAACCAACAGCAAACCACCAAGCCACCAAATTCTCCACCTTGCCTGGAACAGCCCATTCAACATCAAACCAGGAAACCCCTCGATACCATAGTTCTCCCGCAATTTTGCACCTGCAGAATAAATGATCCACAGACTCGGGTTCACTCCCACAACAGGGACAGTCAACATTAACAGCCTGCAAACAACCTCTATTAACTAGTAATTCCTTAACCGGCAATGCTCCATGTAGTAATTTCCACATCAAGATTTTCACCTTCATTGGGCATTTTATCCTCCATAACTCTCTCCAAATCCACCCCCTCCCTTCCTCGTCCGCCCCCTCCAGTTGTTTCCAACATGATTTAGTAGTAAATAAACCATTTCCCTCCTTAAACCAGCAAGCACGGTCCTCTACATATCGACTTAGCTTTTGCATATTGATTGTTGCCATGAAACCATTCCAAACCTCCAATTCCCAGTCGAACAATGGTCTTCTCAGTTGAATATCCCATTTCCATTCGAATCCATCCCAACGCCCAAACTCTGATATCTTCCCAACCTTATTCATGGACATTTAATTATTTATTTATATGCGATGTGATGGTTGTAGGTTGACATTTATTAATGGTAGTGAGTTTGATATTTGAATACGAGGTATTTAGTTATTGATTTGATGTGATGTGGTATGTTTGGTGATTAATAGTTATTATTATTTCATAAAAGTTGAAATGAGACAAAAATATTGATATGGATAAAAAAGAAAAATGAGACATAAATAATGGATAGAAAGACTTTTTATTTTAATAACATAAATAAATAAAAAATTAAAATAGGCAACTAGAATGAGGTATTTTCACTTTCAAACAATCTGTGTGGTGCGTACACATCGCTGAAATCCTTCTGGTGGCTAACTTTTCTAAATTAAAATATTGTTGCCAAAAATTGAAGGGACTCGGGTTCCTTCTAGTGACCGGGAAAAGTTATTACCTTTATATTAAATTCCATAACATAAAAAATAAAATGAAACTATTGAGATAAGAGGAGTTTAGGTATAGCTAGAATGATGCGTTTAATTTTTTATGTATAACGTATTATGTAAATAGTATTCCGTGGATATAATAATAATAATAATAATAATAATAATAATAATAATAATAATAATAATAATAATAATAATAATAATAATAATAATAATAATAATAATAACTGTGAAATATTGAAATGCAGCCCTTTTCATTCCTTTGATTTTGTTTTGAAATGAATCAAGTGTATATATGGATGATAATGCAGTCCTGATTCTATTGTAGTTAGTGGACATTTGTCAAAGCAATGGTAATCACAAGTGTCACGTAATCCACATTATCATATTATATTAATCAAATATGACGTGCGTGGCTGTGTCACTTTACGAGCGTGGCACAATTAACTCCAAACACTTATTTATTTATTTTCTTAAAAACACTTAATTTTATCGTTTTGTATTTATTAAAATTTCTATATCTTTTTTTGTGGACAGTCTGTTAGAAAATGAGTAGTGGAAGCTCTTACCACACAAATAAATGGACAAAAAAAGGGGGATAGAGGATCGAATGGGGAATCAAACCCCTAACCTATAAGTTGAGAGTTGGGGGACTTGACTATTAAGCTAAGTCCTCATCTCCTTTAATTAATATCTGTATTGTTCTTTTTCTTTCTATTTTAAATATTGAGATTCATGTGTCGACATCGGTGTGTGAAAGTCAAGCCACACATATTACAAAGAGGGATAAAAAGGAGGGATAAAGTGACTGGGAGGGATCGAATCTCCGAATTATAAGTTGGGAGTCAGCGAACTTGACCACTAATTAAGGTAAGTCTCCATTTCCCAATATCTATATTGTTCTTGATTTATAATGAACTTTTCTTTGCAAATTAAATAGTATTTCATCGTAATATACCTATTTCAACTATTGTGACATGAATATGAATGAAATATAACTGGGTTGAATGAGCAAAAGACTTAAAAATAGAGGTGTAGATGCGTCAAAGCTTCTCAATATGACACGACTATTTCCCATTTAAAATCTCCTAAAATTTTTGGATACTCAGTTTAATATATTTATTTAGCAGTTGATATATTAAAATATAGAGACAAAATAATACATATATATATATATATATTGTAAAACTATGCGAAAATACGAATTCAAATGATCCCACTCGATTATATTTTTCTTATATACTGGAACAAAACTTTAGGTCAATCATGCATAAAGAATAGTGTAAAAAGTTCAAATGAAACGTTCTAAATAGAATGGAGGGAGTACTTTCTTTGATATTTGATAGCGTCGATCAAATTTAAGTACAAATTATATTTGTACCCATTAGCTCGTTAAGTAGCAGGAAATTCCAAGTATATGTTCTGTGTAGATATATACTTCCTCTATTTTTGTGAATGTGCAACATTCACTCCGCGCAAGCAGTCCGATGTATATTTTTAACAGTTTTTTTTGGTTAACATATTTTTAACAGTTAATAACTCACGTTCTATATAAGTATAAATTATAAAAATTTGATATTATAAAACTACGAGATGAGACGATTCTAACAAGATCTCACTTGACTATATTTTTATTTCTATAACTATTGTATAAACGTGAAATCAAAGTCAAATTTTTTTTTTGAGGGAAAATCGATTTTATTAATGAAAGCTCATAGTCTAGCCACGAGTATTGTCGGGGACTTACAGAGCTCAACATAACATCAAGAAGCAGGAACACAAACAAAAACAGTATACTCAGGAAGCAGAACGACATCTAAGAACCTCCCTATAGCAAAACGAAATCGAAGAACCACCCTATAGCATGGCTGCAGGACAAGTAGCACTGCCCAGACAATCCGATGCAACAAAGGCAGAGCATAATAGCAGCCCATTCAAAGTCAAATAATGAATAATTTCAAAACACTAAATGTTTCATTTTCATAAAAATGGAGGTAGTAAATTATAGAAATACTATAGAAACTTAAATAGGAATTATTTGTTAATAGTTTATTGTCAAATAGCTATGATTTGTAAGATAGTTTTCAAAGTGCAATATAATAGTTGGACTAAACTCAAACATTATTGGCAATTTATCCAATAAAATTGAGCTCAAGTGCTCAACCGAGCTCGACTATATCACCAAGTATTCAAGCTGGAGTTCGAACATAATTTTAAATATTCATTCAAGCTAAGCTCGAACTCAATTCGAGCATGAGAAAAATACATTGGTCGTGCTTGACACAACTCATGGCACCCCAAATTAAAATGCAGAAAGTAATATACCACCAACATTTTGGTGGTAGTGGTTGAGGGAATGCATATATAAAACCTCAAAATTCAAATTGCCAAACCTAAATTATTTTCTCACCTAATTCCAATACCATAAAAAGTCGATCAAAATTATTTGTTAATGAATATAGGAAGGAAACCCTAATTAAGCTAGTGAGCACATTCCAATACCCTTCAATTCTTCCTTTCTGTAATACCCGAGAAATCACCATAAAAAAAAAATTTAAATTCATAAATAAAGAATTGGATTTAATTATTAGAACCGAAATAATTCCGAGAGAGCTGAATTAATTATTTATCGGAAGATAGCAACTCGAAACGAGTTTATCGAATTGTCCCAACGATCATAAATAATTCCCACATTATGATTTTTATTTATTTATTTATTTATTTATTTATTTATTTATTTATTTATTTATTTAAGATAAGAATCTTTAAAAAAAAAAAAGTTACTGTAGCACGCTACTGTAGCATGCTACTGTAGCAGTCGGCAATGACGCGTTTTGGCGACTTTTTTGCCATATTTTGGGTCCCAAACGTGGGAATCTTGATTGACTTCGGGGAGAGCAAATCTTGGACGATATTAGGTGCTCCTAACACCCCATTTCAGCCATAAACACCCAAGTTTCATCCCAAACTCTCCCAAAAAACAAAGCCACAAAGTTCTTACCTTCCGGCGACTTTCCGGCAACCAAATCCGACCAAGGAAGTGTGTAGATCAAGGATTTGCAGGCTTTGGATTGTTGGTAAGATGTAAATCAAGTTTTTTTATTGTTTTAAGATCATAATCAACATTCTAACTTACGGATCTTTACTTGCAAACACGTTCGTGGCCAAAGGAGAAGAAGAACGTGTTGCGTAGATCCGTTCGTGACGATTTTGGACGAATCGATCGACCCTAGGACGTTCAAGAACTCACTTACTGTAAGTCAATACCTTCCATATCAATATGGGCGGTTTAAGGGCATCCGAAACATTGGATCTAAAACGAAACGTTGAAATCGAACCTAAAGACCCCAATCTACATGTTTTCTGAAATCCGACCAAAACTCTTACTTCGAGTGTTCAAACCGAAAAACTCAAAACTAAGATTTTGATCCTAAGATCTTAAGCTATAATGTATAAAAATTTCAGAGATTTTCATCGAGTTTTGTACCCCAAATCGTGTCGGACATATTCTGCGTTTTTAAAGAATTTTCAAAAGTTGACAGTTTCCTTAACCGAACATGATGAGCATATTTCTATCATTTCTAGTCCGAACAAATCTTTTTGATCTAAACAAAAGTTATATATAATCATGTCTAGTATGTGCAGATAAAATTTCAGAATTTTTGGAGTCCATTTGATATGTTAAAAGGTCGAATCTTTGAACGGTGTCAAGCCTGAATCCAGGCAGCATACTGTTTGTGTAGAAAACTTGATTTTTGACATGCTTCCCATCTTTTTTCCGAAAAACTCAAAACATGAAAGTTGTTCGTTGGGATGTTTTTGAGATACTGTGAAAATTTCAGATCAATCGCCTAAGAAATGGATTTTTAAACTGAAAAGGCGTAAACTGTGACATCGATCGGTTTTAAACTTGTGAGATCTTGAAATTTCTAAACAAACGATCGAAATCTTGTTATATGATAAAGCTATATTTTTGAAAATCCCGTTACACTAAAATTGAAACGATATCGGTTACATTGGTTACATAAAATTGGGGGTGAGTGCTCTGCAGGGTGCCCTCCTAACTATTCACTTCGTGCCTTTATGGACGATGGTGACCCCGCGCGAAAGGTTGCCAAAATGGCATCTTAATTTGGGCCTATCCTCTCGGGTGTATCCGTATGGGTTACTTGAGGCTCGATGGAGTGGTACGGGATATGGCGGATTTGGCTTCGGCCAACGGGCCTACCCTCTCGGGTGTATCCGTATGGGTTACTCGAGGCTCGACGGAGTGGTACTGGGTATGGCGGATAGGCTGCGGCCGCCGGGCTACCGGCTAAATGATACATTATATTTATGAAATTGGCTGAGGCCGCCGGATCACCGGCTAAATGATACTTATGAAATTGGCTGCGGCCGCCGGATCACCGGCTAAATGATATATTGTTGAGATGGTGGCGTAACGGGGAAAATATTAAAAAGCTCAAATTTTTATTTATTTACTCGTGGCACTATTCATGTTTTTAAATCAAGTCTTAAATAATTGCGCATGCTTAAATTTTTAATTATGAAATTAAATGTGTCTTTAAAGCATGCAACTAAATTCTTATTTTTAAATTGGTAAATAAAGTGTTTTGTATGCATGACAAAAAGTTTAATCTAAATTATAAAAAAATTAACCCCTTTATTGCGATGTGAAGATTGACTTACTCAGTATTTTATAATACTGATAAAAACCGTTGTTCAATTTTTTTTTTCTATTACAGAGTACGGAACATGATCTTACATTGGGGAATCATTTTGGGCATTTAATTATTTATATTACATGGATTGCATGAACGGGCATGTTTAACCCGTGTTTGGCCATGTTGGCCCTATATTTTAAATTCCGCTGCATAAACTTTATTTCCGCTGCAACTTTGATGTATTATTTTTAAATTATATATGAATGGGCTGTTTGAATGTTTTAAATTCTGAAAAACCATAGCCTTGCATCTCTTTAATGAGCTCGGAGAAACCGTGTTTTGCTAGGGAGGTGTGGCGGTGACATCCCGGCCTGGGTTACCAAAACCGGGGTGTTACAGGGTGGTATCAGAGCCCGGAATATTTTAAAGCTATCATTTTAAAAAGAGCCCCAAATATTTTTAAATCTATTATTATTATTTTTAAACCAGTATTATTTTTAAACCATTACTCTGTAAAACCACTATTATTTTATACTATTATTTTGAGCCCAAGTTTTTGGCCCAATCATTCTACTTACTATTTATTTAAAATCTTAATTTTTTTTAGCCCAAAAATTTTAGCCCAATATTTTTATTTACTAAGCCCAAATATTTTTCTTAGCCCAATACCTATATTTTTATTTGAGCCTAAGTTATTACTTTTGGCCCAATATAGTGGCCCAAACCTTTTTCCTTATTTCTAGATTATCCATGAGGATAAATTATTTTTAAAACCCATGGATAAATAAATGCATGTATAAATTAAAACTCATTGGGGGATTGCATATGCATACTTGCATAAAGATTTATTAACTTTACATTTGGCATGTTCTAACTTTACCTTGTCGACATTAGATGGCCGAACCAAACGCGAACGTGATCAACCTTATGATAATACTGATTAACGAGTACCTCGAGTCCCAACAACATATATGTATTTAATAAAGAGATAACAATCAAACAAGGGTATCTTAAAACCCAAAACCCTGAAACCCTAGACCCTGGGGTTTCGAAAGAAAAAAAAATCCACTAATACCGCTTATTAAAAGAAAATCATTGTATAAACCGTCTATTATATTTTCCTTAAAATCTAAATCACTTGTTCTTGCAACAGAATGGCACCGAGAGGGAGACCGCGCGTCCAGCCCATTCCTCCCAATACCAACGAAATACCTAGGCAACATGCAGATACCAAACGTGGGTGTACACGCTCAGGAAGAGCCAGCAGGCCCTATACCAAACAACATGGGTAATCGCCTACGCACTCTAGAAGAGGTTCTCATTGCGCTAGGGAACGCGCAGGTGAACCAGGGCCAAGCGGCTGTGGCACCTCCACCACAGGCTCGCATTAATTACCTAGCCATGGTGAACCCATACCACCCGCCACACTACGCCGGCGAGGAAGACCCTGCAAAACTAGAGGAGTGGATTAGGACCTTCGACAAGTTGTTAAGCGCGGTTAAGTGCCCGGAAGGGGAAAAGGTGCATGTAGCCTCATACTACTTGGGAGGTGAAGCAGACGACTGGTGGCAAGCCACCCAGGGAAAGATACGAGAGGACGAGGAGCCCTATTCATGGACTGAAATGATGGAACTGCTCAGGGACCGATTTTACCCCCTGAGTACGAAGGCGGTCATGTACGAGGAGTTTTTGTCACTAAGACAAGGCGGGCAGACTGTACAAGAGTATTACACTCGATTCAAGGAGTTGGTGCGCTTCGCACCAAGACTAGTACCGACAGACGTAGAGAAAGCACAAAAATTCGAGATGGGGTTGAACTTGACCATACGGGAAGTGATCACTGGCGTCCATTACCCGGACCTGCAAGCAGTGTATGATCGTGCGGTGGCTGTTGCAAGGGTGCAACAACTGAAGAGGAGGATGAGTGGAGAGTCCAGCCGGGGACCTCAGGGACAAGATAAGAGGAACAGGGATAACCGATCTGGTAATAATTCTGGAGGAAACAACTTTCGGGGAGGCCTGAACAGACCCCATCGGAACAACAATAGGGGAAATGATGGGAGAACCTTTTTCCAAGGTAACCCTGTGCCACCATGCCCAAGATGTGGGAGACCTCACTTGACTAGGGGATGCCCCCAACAGGGCGCATGCTACCGGTGTGGTCGATTTGGTCATCGGGTGAATGAGTGCCGGACTCGAATTGAAAACATCACCAAGCGGGAGGACTTGGTTATGGGGCCAGCACAGCCTCGTAATCAAAATGGGCGAAACGGTAACAATCAGGGGTACAGACCCCCTCAAAATCAGAATTTCAACCAAAATCAACGCCTTCCATAGAATCCAAATCAGCAACAGAATCAGAACCCGAACCGGGATCAGCAGGGCAATCAAGGACGTCCAATGGGGCGGTTGAATGTTATCAACCAAGCAGATGTGCCTATGCAGGGTGACGTGATGGCAGGTACGTTCCATGTTTTAAGTACACCCCTTAAAGTTCTGTTTGACTCAGGAGCTAGTTGTTCGATTATATCGTCAAGAGTCCTACCTGAACTAGATCTACCTAAGTGCGAACTGATTAACTTAGAAATTCAACTACCTTCAGGAGAGGTAGTATCATGCTCTAGACGTTATAACGGAATTCCGATAGTTATCAAGAACATAGAATTCTTCGCAAACTTGGTAAAATTTAATTTAAGGGACTTCGACGTTATACTGGGAATGGATTGGTTGACCCGGTATAAAGCGGTAATAGAATGTCGGAAACAGAAGATCACTCTGTCGAAAGGTAAGGGAAAGAGAGTCATCTTTTACTCTCAACCCCCTAAGAGGAGCAACAAGGTTGTTAACGCTCTCAAGCTTCGTAGCTTAATGCGTAAGGGATACGCGTTGTATGCATGCTACGTTCACAACCTTGAGGCGGAAGAGAGCAAGGTTGACAACATCCCAGTGGTAAGAGAATACCCGGACGTATTTCCTGAAGACATCCCTGGTATGCCACCTGAGAGAGATCTTGAATTCACCATAGATCTCATTCCGGGAACGGAACCTGTTTCAAAGGCTCCTTATCGCATGGCGCCACTGGAAATGAAAGAATTAAAGGAACAACTCGAAGAGTTGTTGGAGAAAGGATACATAAGACCAAGTACGTCCCCGTGGGGAGCACCGGTCTTATTTGTTAAAAAGAAGGACGGAGGACTACGCCTTTGCATCGACTACAGAGGACTCAATCAAGTGACCATCAAGAACAAGTATCCATTACCAAGGATTGAGGACTTATTTGATCAATTGAAGGGGGCGTCGGTGTTCTCAAAGATCGACTTGCGATCCGGTTATCACCAGCCGAGGATTGCGGAGAAGGATATCCCGAAGACGACATTCCGAACTCGTTATGGACACTACGAGTTCACAGTATTATCCTTTGGGTTAACAAATGCACCTGCAATGTTCATGAACCTCATGAACGATGTATTTAGAGAATTGTTAGATCAATGCGTCGTGGTGTTCATCGACGACATCCTGATCTACTCGAGAAGTGAGGAGGAGCATTCCCAACATTTGCACCAAGTGTTAGGGATTTTGCGCAAGAACCAACTCTATGGAAAACTATCCAAATGCGACTTTTGGTTGAAGGAAGTAGCATTCCTTGGGCACATAGTATCCGCCACTGGAGTTTCAGTGGATCAGGCAAAAATTTCGGCGGTGACGGAATGGGTATCGCCGACGATTCCAACTGAAATACGGAGCTTCCTTGGGCTAGCTAGTTATTATAGGCGATTTGTGAAGGACTTCTCGAAAATCGCACGCCCGTTGACCCAGCTGTTGAAGAAAGGGGTGAAATATGACTGGACCAGTGAGTGTGAGTCCGCGTTTCAAGAACTGAAAAAGCGTCTCACCACTACACACATATTAGCACTACCATCAGAGAATGGTGACTTCGAGGTTTACAGTGACACTTCGAAGGAAGGTCTAGGATGCGTTTTGATGCAAGACTCGAGAGTCATTACATATGCATCGCGTCAATTGAAACCTCATGAAGCGAACTACCCGACACACGACTTGGAGTTGGCAGCAGTCGTGTTCGCTCTGAAAATATGGAGACATTACCTCTATGGGAGAAAGTGTCGGATATTCACTGACCACAAAAGCCTCAAATATATATTCACTCAAAAGGAGTTAAATCTGAGGCAACGGAGGTGGTTGGAACTAATCAAGGACTATGATCTCGAAATTTCTTACCACGAAGGGAAGGCCAACGTGGTAGCCAATGCCTTAAGCCGGAAGACCCAACATGTGGCGAATTCGTTGGTGATTCCGCCGGCATTGTATATGGACTTGGCAAGATTGAGCTTAGAACTAGTGCATTCGGGCACTGTAAATGAAGTGGTCAACGCAATGGTAGTCGAATCGACCATATTTAACGAGATCAAACTCGCCCAACCGGGCGACGCAAAGTTGGAAAGGATTAAGGAGAACATTGCCAACGGGAAAGCGATAGGATTTGCTATCCATGAGGATGGAAGCATTCGTTTCAAGGGAAGATGGTGTGTACCACAGAAATGCGTGGGGATAAAACAAAGATTGATGGAAGAAGGGCATAACACACCTTACTCGGTTCACCCTGGAGGCGACAAATTATATAAGGATTTGAGGAAGATTTACTGGTGGCCGAGGATGAAGAATGAAGTGGCAGAATTTGTAGCAAGATGCCTCACGTGCCAAAAGGTCAAAGCCGTGCGACAAAAATCCTTAGGATTGATGCAACCATTGGAAATCCCGAGTTGGAAGTGGGATAGTATCTCGATGGATTTTGTTTCGGGATTACCACTCACCAAGAGGGATGAATAAGATATGGGTGATTGTCGATAGGCTAACGAAGACGGCCATTTTTATCCAAATGAAGGACACTTGGACCATGGACCAATTAGCAAGAGCGTATATTGACAATGTGGTACGAAGACACGGGGTACCACATGACATTATCTCCGATAGAGACAGTAGATTTGTCTCTCACTTTTGGACCAAGTTACAAGAAGCTCTCGGTACGCAGATTAAGATGAGTACCGCATTCCACCCAATGACGGATGGACAAACTGAGAGAACCATCCAAACCCTGGAAGACATGCTGAGAGCATGCGTATTGGAGTTTAAGGGAAGTTGGGAAAATCATTTACCCTTAATTGTATTTTCCTACAACAATAGCTACCATGCTAGCATCGGCATGGCACCATTCGAGGCATTGTATGGTCGAAGGTGCCGAATTCCGTTGAGTTGGGAAGGGAGTGATAAGACTGTGGTAGTGGGACCACAACTCGTAGAAGATATGACCCAACAAATCAAAGTGATTCAAGGAAAGATGAAAGCGGCCCAAGACCGACAGAAAAGTTATGCCGATGTGAGACGGCAAGACCTAGAATTTCAAGTTGGAGATAAGGTCATGTTAAAGATATCACCGATGAAGGGGGTTATGCGTTTTGGCAAACGAGGAAAGTTAAGTCCTCGATATACAGGACCTTATGAAATTCTAGAAAAAGTCGGGAATCTAGCATATCGTCTAGCCTTACCGCCACAATTGGCTCGAGTTCACAATGTGTTCCACGTATCACAATTGAAGAAGTATGTGCACGATTCGACCCATGTACTCCAACCGGAAGGAATTGAATTGGATGATGACTTGAGCTATGAGGAAATTCCGGTACAAATACTCGATGTTAAGGAGAGAGTAACAAGGAACAAAACCGTGAGAATGGTCAAGGTTCTTTGGTCGAACCATGAAAGTGAAACAGCGACATGGGAGTTAGAAGCCGACATGAAGGAGCGTTACCCGACCCTATTCCAAGACGGTGCAACCACAGTTATGGGGACATAACTGTAATCTTAAGGGGGGGAGGATGTAACGACCCGAATATTTTGTATCTCAAATAAACAAATTCAAACTGTTTTGAACTTCGTAATGACTTGATCCCTTCACAGGGTACGTAGGCAACTTGGAAATTTCAATTCTGGGTTCAGTTAAACAATAACAAATAATAACAATCAACAACCAATCAATCAATCAATCGAGCAATAAGTCGCGCAACTTCGAGGACGAAGTTGATTCTTAAGGGGGGTAGATTGTAATACCCGAGAAATCACCATAAAAAAAATTTAAATCCAAAAATAAAGAATTGGATTTAATTATTAGAACCGAAATAATTCCGAGAGAGCGGAATTAATTATTTATCGGAAGATACCAACTCGAAACGAGTTTATCGAATTGTCCCAACGATCACAAATAATTCCCACATTATGATTTTTATTTATTTATTTATTTATTTATTTATTTTTTTTGAAGATAAGAATCTTTAAAAAAAAAAAAAGTTACTGTAGCACGCTACTGTAGCATGCTACTGTAGCAGTCGGCAATGACGCGTTTTGGCGACTTTTTTGCCATATTTTAGGTCCCAAACGTGGGAATCTTGATTGACTTCGGGGGGAGCAGATCTTGGACGATATTAGGTGCTCCTAACACCCCATTTCAGCCATAAACACCCAAGTTTCATCCCAAACTCTCCCAAAAACCAAAGCCACAAAGTTCTTACCTTCCGGCAACTTTCCGGCAACCAAATCCGACCAAGGAAGTGTGTAGATCAAGGATTTGCAGGCTTTGGATTGTTGGTAAGATGTAAATCAAGTTTCCTTATTGTTTTAAGATCATAATCAACATTCTAACTTACGGATCTTTACTTGCAAACACGTTCGTGGCCAAAGGAGAAGAAGAACGTGTTGCGTAGATCCGTTCGTGGCGATTTTGGACGAATCGATCGACCCTAGGACGTTCAAGAACTCATTTACTATAAGTCAATACCTTCCATATCAATATGGGCGGTTTAAGGGCATCCGAAACATTGGATCTAAAACGAAACGTTGAAATCGAACCTAAAGACCCCAATCTACATGTTTTCTGAAATCCGACCAAAACTCTTACTTCGAGTGTTCAAACCGAAAAACTCAAAACTAAGATTTTGATCCTAAGATCTTAAGCTATAATGTGTAACAATTTCAGAGATTTTCATCGAGTTTTGATACCCCAAATCGTGTCGGACATATTCTGCGTTTTTAAAGAATTTTCAAAAGTTGACAGTTTCCTTAACCGAACTTGATGAGCATATTTCTATCATTTCTAGTCCGAACTAATCTTTGTGATCTAAACAAAAGTTGTATATAATCATGTCTAGTATGTGCATATAAAATTTCAGAATTTTTGGAGTCCATTTGATATGTTAAAAGGTCGAATCTTTGAACGGTGTCAAACCTGAATCCTGGCAGCATACTGTTTGTGTAGAAAACTTGATTTTTGACATGCTTCCCATCTTTTTTCCGAAAAACTCGAAACATGAAAGTTATTCGTTGGGATGTTTTTGAGATACTGTGAAAATTTCAAATCAATCGCCTAAGAAATGGATTTTTAAACTGAAAAGGCGTAAATTGTGACATCGATCGGTTTTAAACTTGTGAGATCTTGAAATTTCTAAACAAACATCGAAATCTTGTTATATGATAAAGCTATATTTTTGAAAATCCCGTTACACTAAAATTGAAACGATAACGGTTACATTGGTTACATAAAATTAGGGGGTGAGTGCTCTGCAGGGTGCCCTCCTAACCATTCACTTCGTGCCTTTATGGACGATGGTGACCCCGCACGAAAGGTTGCCAAAACGGCATCTTAATTTGGGCCTATCCTCTCGGGTGTATCCGTATGGGTTATTTGAGGATCGACGGAGTGGTACGGGATATGGCGGATTTGGCTTCGGCCAACGGGCCTACCCTCTCGGGTGTATCCGTATGGGTTACTCGAGGCTCGACGGAGTGGTACTGGGTATGGCGGATAGGCTGCGGCCGCCGGGCTACCGGCTAAATGATACATTATATTTATGAAATTGGCTGAGGCCGCCGGATCACCGGCTAAATGATACTTATGAAATTGGCTGCGGCCGCCGGATCACCGGCTAAATGATATATTGTTGAGATGGTGGCGTAACGGGGAAAATATTAAAAAGCTCAAATTTTTATTTATTTACTCGTGGCACTATTCATGTTTTTAAATCATGTCTTAAATAATTGCTCATGCTTAAATTTTTAATTATGAAATTAAATGTGTCTTTAAAGCATGCAATTAAATTCTTATTTTTAAATTGGTAAATAAAGTGTTTTGTATGCATGACAAAAAGTTTAATCTAAATTATAAAAAAATTAACCCCTTTATTGCTATGTGAGGATTGACTTACTCAGAATTTTATAATACTGATAAAAACCGTTGTTCAATTTTTATTTCTATTACAGAGTACGGAGCATGATCTTACATTGGGGAATCATTTTGGGCATTTAATTATTTATATTACATGGATTGCATGAACGGGCCTGTTTAACCTGTGTTTGGCCATGTTGGCCCTATATTTTAAATTCCGCTGCAACTTTGATGTATTATTTTTAAATTATATATGAATGGGCTGTTTGAATGTTTTAAATTCTGAAAAACCATAGCCTTGCATCTCTTTAATGAGCTCGGAGAAACCGTGTTTTGCTAGGGTGGTGTGGCGGTGACATCCCGGCCTGGGTTACCAAAACCGGGGTGTTACACTTTCCCTCATATATTATTCAGATATAATTAATAGCTCTCCCTTCCCCAACTCACCACTACTTTAATTTGTTGTCTCTTTACACCCCATATCATCTTTATAATTATATATTTATACGCACACATTATAATTCAATTTAATTACTCCATTCATTAACACGCACATAGATGTAATCAAATATATATATAATAATCAAATCCCAAATAAAAATTTCTTATAATAAAATCAATTGGCCTGAATGGTATGTACTGTTACACCAAGATTTCGGATTCGAGCCTTTGTGTATGCATGATTCTGCTTTGAGCAAGACAATATAATCTTTCAATGTCTACCCAATTTTCGAAGGATTAGTCTTAAGTTCTGTAACACCCCGGTTTTGGTAACCCAGGCCGGGATGTCACCACCACACCTCCCTAGCAAAACAAGGTTTCTCCGAGCTCATTAAAGAGATGCAAGGCTATGGTTTTTCAGAATTTAAAACATTCAAACAGCCCATTCATATATAATTTAAAAATAATACATCAAAGTTGCAGCGGAAATAAAGTTTATACAGCGGAATTTAAAATATAGGGCCAACATGGCCAAACACGGGTTAAACAGGCCCGTTCATGCAATCCATGTAATATAAATAATTAAATGCCCAAAATGATTCCCCAATGTAAGATCATGCTCCGTACTCTGTAATAGAAAAAAAAATTGAACAACGGTTTTTATCAGTATTATAAAATACTGAGTAAGTCAATCCTCACATAGCAATAAAGGGGTTAATTTTTTAATAATTTAGATTAAACTTTTTGTAATGCATACAAAACACTTTATTTACCAATTTAAAAATAAGAATTTAGTTGCATGCTTTAAAGACACATTTAATTTCATAATTAAAAATTTAAACATGGGCAATTATTTAAGACATGATTTAAAAAAATGAATAGTGCCACGAGTAAATAAATAAAAATTTGAGCTTTTTAATATTTTTCCCGTTACGCCACCATCTCAACAATATATCATTTAGCCGGTGATCCGGCGGCCGCAGCCAATTTCATAAGTATCATTTAGCCGGTGATCCGGCGGCCTCAGTCAATTTCATAAGTATAATGTATCATTTAGCCGGTAGCCCGGCGACCGCAGCCTATCCGCCATACCCAGTACCACTCCGTCGAGCTTCGAGTAACCCATACGGATACACCCGAGAGGGTAGGCCCGTTGGCCGAAGCCAAATCCACCATATCCCGTACCACTACGTCGAGCCTCGAGTAACCCATACGGATACACCCGAGAGGATAGGCCCAAATTAAGATGCCGTTTTGGCAACCTTTCGCGCGGGGTCACTATCGTCCATAAAGGCACGAAGTGAATAGTTAGAAGGGCACCCTGCAGAGCACTCACCCCCTAATTTTATGTAACCAATGTAACCGATATCGTTTCAATTTTAGTGTAACGGGATTTTAAAAAATATAGCTTTATCATATAACAAGATTTCGATCGTTTGTTTAGAAATTTCAAGATCTCACAAGTTTAAAACCGATCAATGTCACAGTTTACGCCTTTTCAGTTTAAAAACCCATTTCCTAGGCGATTGATCTGAAATTTTCATAGTATCTCAAAAACATCCCAACGAACAACTTTCATGTTTCGAGTTTTTTGGAAAAAAGATGGGAAGCATGTCAAAAATCAAGTTTTCTACACAAACAGTATGCTGCCAGGATTCAGGTTTGACACCGTTCAAAGATTCAACCTTTTAACCTATCAAATGGACTCCAAAAATTCTGAAATTTTATCTGCACATACTAGACATGATTATATACAACTTTTGTTTAGATCACAAAGATTAGTTCGGACTAGAAATGATAGAAATATGCTCATCAAGTTCGGTTAAGGAAACTGTCAACTTTTGAAAATTCTTTAAAAACGCAGAATATGTCCGACAGATTTGGGGTATCAAAACCCGATGAAAATCTCTGAAATTTTTACACATTATAGCTTAAGATCTTAGGATCAAAATTTTAGTTTTGATTTTTTCGGTTTGAACACTCGAAGTAAGAGTTTTGGTCGGATTTCAGAAAACATGTAGATTGGGGTCTTTAGGTTCGATTTCAACGTTTCGTTTTAGATCCAATGTTTCGGATGCCCTTAAACCGCCCATATTGATATGGAAGGTATTGACTTACAGTAAGTGAGTTCTTGAACGTCCTAGGGTCGATCGATTCGTCCAAAATTGCCACGAACGGATCTACGCAACACGTTCTTCTTCTCCTTTGGCCACGAACGTGTTTGCAAGTAAAGATCCGTAAGTTAGAATGTTGATTATGATCTTAAAACAATAAGGAAACTTGATTTACATCTTACCAACAATCCAAAGCCTGCAAATCCTTGATCTACACACTTCCTTGGTCGGATTGGGTTGCCGGAAAGTTGCCGGAAAGTCGCCGGAAGGTAAGAACTTTGTGGCTTTGGTTTTTGGGAGAGTTTGGGATGAAACTTGGGTGTTTATGGCTGAAATGGGGTGTTAGGAGCACCTAATATCGTCCAAGATCTGCTCCCCCGAAGTCAATCAAGATTCCCACGTTTGGGACCCAAAATATGGCAAAAAAGTCGCCAAAACGCGTCATTGCCGACTGCTACAGTAGCATGCTACAGTAGCGTGCTACAGTAGCGTGCTACAGTAACTTTTTTTTTTAAAGATTCTTATCTTCAAAAAAAATAAATAAATAAATAAATAAAAATCATAATGTGGGAATTATTTGTGATCGTTGGGACAATTCGATAAACTCGTTTCGAGTTGCTATCTTCCGATAAATAATTAATTCCGCTCTCTCGGAATTATTTCGGTTCTAATAATTAAATCCAATTCTTTATTTTTGGATTAAAATTTTTTTTTATGGTGATTTCGCGGGTATTTCAATCTACCCCCCTTAAGAATCAACTTCGTCCTCGAAGTTGCGCGACTTATTGCTCGATTGATTGATTGATTGGTTGTTGATTGTTATTATTTGTTATTGTTTGACTGAACCCAGAATTGAAATTTCCAAGTTGTCTACGTACCCTGTGAAGGGATCAAGTCATTACGTAGTTCAAAACAGTTTGAATTTGTTTATTTGGGATACAAAAATATTCGGGTCGTTACATCCTCCCCCCCTTAAGATTACAGTTATGTCCCACATAACTGTGGTTGCACCGTCTTGGAATAGGGTCGGGTAACGCTCCTTCATGTCGGCTTCTAACTCCCATGTCGCTGTTTCACTTTCATGGTTCGACCAAAGAACCTTGACCATTCTCACGGTTTTGTTCCTTGTTACTCTCTCCTTAACATCGAGTATTTGTACCGGAATTTCCTCATAGCTCAAGTCATCATCAAATTCAATTCCTTCCGGTTGGAGTACATGGGTCGAATCGTGCACATACTTCTTCAATTGTGATACGTGGAACACATTGTGAACTCGAGCCAATTGTGGCGGTAAGGCTAGACGATATGCTAGATTCCCGACTTTTTCTAGAATTTCATAAGGTCCTGTATATCGAGGACTTAACTTTCCTCGTTTGCCAAAACGCATAACCCCCTTCATCGGTGATATCTTTAACATGACCTTATCTCCAACTTGAAATTCTAGGTCTTGCCATCTCACATCGGCATAACTTTTCTGTCGGTCTTGGGCCGCTTTCATCTTTCCTTGAATCACTTTGATTTGTTGGGTCATATCTTCTACGAGTTGTGGTCCCACTACCACAGTCTTATCACTCCCTTCCCAACTCAACGGACTTCGGCACCTTCGACCATACAATGCCTCGAATGGTGCCATGCCGATGCTAGCATGGTAGCTATTGTTGTAGGAAAATTCAATTAAGGGTAAATGATTTTCCCAACTTCCCTTAAACTCCAATACGTATGCTCTCAACATGTCTTCCAGGGTTTGGATGGTTCTCTCATTTTGTCCATCCGTCATTGGGTGGAATGCGGTACTCATCTTAATCTGCGTACCGAGAGCTTCTTGTAACTTGGTCCAAAAGTGAGAGACAAATCTACTGTCTCTATCGGAGATAATGTCATGTGGTACCCCGTGTCTTCGTACCACATTGTCAATATACGCTCTTGCTAATTGGTCCATGGTCCAAGTGTCCTTCATTGGGATAAAAATGGCCGTCTTCGTTAGCCTATCGACAATCACCCATATCTTATTCATCCCTCTTGGTGATCGTGGTAATATCGAAACGAAATCCATCGAGATACTATCCCACTTCCAACTCGGGATTTCCAATGGTTGCATCAATCCTAAGGGTTTTTGTCGCACGGCTTTGACCTTTTGGCACGTGAGGCATCTTGCTACAAATTCTGCCACTTCATTCTTCATCCTCGGCCACCAGTAAATCTTCCTCAAATCCTTATATAATTTGTCGCCTCCAGGGTGAACCGAGTAAGGTGTGTTATGCCCTTCTTCCATCAATCTTTGTTTTATCCCCACGCATTTCTGTGGTACACACCATCTTCCCTTGAAACGAATGCTTCCATCCTCATGGATAGCAAATCCTATCGCTTTCCCGTTGGCAATGTTCTCCTTAATCCTTTCCAACTTTGCGTCGCCCGGTTGGGCGAGTTTGATCTCGTTAAATATGGTCGATTCGACTACCATTGCGTTGACCACTTCATTTACAGTGCCCGAATGCACTAGTTCTAAGCTCAATCTTGCCAAGTCCATATACAATGCCGGCGGAATCACCAACGAATTCGCCACATGTTGGGTCTTCCGGCTTAAGGCATTGGCTACCACGTTGGCCTTCCCTTCGTGGTAAGAAATTTCGAGATCATAGTCCTTGATTAGTTCCAACCACCTCCGTTGCCTCAGATTTAACTCCTTTTGAGTGAATATATATTTGAGGCTTTTGTGGTCAGTGAATATCCGACACTTTCTCCCATAGAGGTAATGTCTCCATATTTTCAGAGCGAACACGACTGCTGCCAACTCCAAGTCGTGTGTCGGGTAGTTCGCTTCATGAGGTTTCAATTGACGCGATGCATATGTAATGACTCTCGAGTCTTGCATCAAAACGCATCCTAGACCTTCCTTCGAAGTGTCACTGTAAACCTCGAAGTCACCATTCTCTGATGGTAGTGCTAATATGTGTGTAGTGGTGAGACGCTTTTTCAGTTCTTGAAACGCGGACTCACACTCACTGGTCCAGTCATATTTCACCCCTTTCTTCAACAGCTGGGTCAACGGGCGTGCGATTTTCGAGAAGTCCTTCACAAATCGCCTATAATAACTAGCTAGCCCAAGGAAGCTCCGTATTTCAGTTGGAATCGTCGGCGATACCCATTCCGTCACCGCCGAAATTTTTGCCTGATCCACTGAAACTCCAGTGGCGGATACTATGTGCCCAAGGAATGCTACTTCCTTCAACCAAAAGTCGCATTTGGATAGTTTTCCATAGAGTTGGTTCTTGCGCAAAATCCCTAACACTTGGTGCAAATGTTGGGAATGCTCCTCCTCACTTCTCGAGTAGATCAGGATGTCGTCGATGAACACCACGACGCATTGATCTAACAATTCTCTAAATACATCGTTCATGAGGTTCATGAACATTGCAGGTGCATTTGTTAACCCAAAGGATAATACTGTGAACTCGTAGTGTCCATAACGAGTTCGGAATGTCGTCTTCGGGATATCCTTCTCCGCAATCCTCGGCTGGTGATAACCGGATCGCAAGTCGATCTTTGAGAACACCGACGCCCCCTTCAATTGATCAAATAAGTCCTCAATCCTTGGTAATGGATACTTGTTCTTGATGGTCACTTGATTGAGTCCTCTGTAGTCGATGCAAAGGCGTAGTCCTCCGTCCTTCTTTTTAACAAATAAGACCGGTGCTCCCCACGGGGACGTACTTGGTCTTATGTATCCTTTCTCCAACAACTCTTCGAGTTGTTCCTTTAATTCTTTCATTTCCAGTGGCGCCATGCGATAAGGAGCCTTTGAAACAGGTTCCGTTCCCGGAATGAGATCTATGGTGAATTCAAGATCTCTCTCAGGTGGCATACCAGGGATGTCTTCAGGAAATACGTCCGGGTATTCTCTTACCACTGGGATGTTGTCAACCTTGCTCTCTTCCGCCTCAAGGTTGTGAACGTAGCATGCATACAACGCGTATCCCTTACGCATTAAGCTACGAAGCTTGAGAGCGTTAACAACCTTGTTGCTCCTCTTAGGGGGTTGAGAGTAAAAGATGACTCTCTTTCCCTTACCTTTCGACAGAGTGATCTTCTGTTTCCGACATTCTATTACCGCTTTATACCGGGTCAACCAATCCATTCCCAGTATAACGTCGAAGTCCCTTAAATTAAATTTTACCAAGTTTGCGAAGAATTCTATGTTCTTGATAACTATCGGAATTCCGTTATAACGTCTAGAGCATGATACTACCTCTCCTGAAGGTAGTTGAATTTCTAAGTTAATCAGTTCGCACTTAGGTAGATCTAGTTCAGGTAGGACTCTTGACGATATAATCGAACAACTAGCTCCTGAGTCAAACAGAACTTTAAGGGGTGTACTTAAAACATGGAACGTACCTGCCATCACGTCACCCTGCATAGGCACATCTGCTTGGTTGATAACATTCAACCGCCCCATTGGACGTCCTTGATTGCCCTGCTGATCCCGGTTCGGGTTCTGATTCTGTTGCTGATTTGGATTCTATGGAAGGCGTTGATTTTGGTTGAAATTCTGATTTTGAGGGGGTCTGTACCCCTGATTGTTACCGTTTCGCCCATTTTGATTACGAGGCTGTGCTGGCCCCATAACCAAGTCCTCCCGCTTGGTGATGTTTTCAATTCGAGTCCGGCACTCATTCACCCGATGACCAAATCGACCACACCGGTAGCATGCGCCCTGTTGGGGGCATCCCCTAGTCAAGTGAGGTCTCCCACATCTTGGGCATGGTGGCACAGGGTTACCTTGGAAAAAGGTTCTCCCATCATTTCCCCTATTGTTGTTCCGATGGGGTCTGTTCAGGCCTCCCCGAAAGTTGTTTCCTCCAGAATTATTACCAGATCGGTTATCCCTGTTCCTCTTATCTTGTCCCTGAGGTCCCCGGCTGGACTCTCCACTCATCCTCCTCTTCAGTTGTTGCACCCTTGCAACAGCCACCGCACGATCATACACTGCTTGCAGGTCCGGGTAATGGACGCCAGTGATCACTTCCCGTATGGTCAAGTTCAACCCCATCTCGAATTTTTGTGCTTTCTCTACGTCTGTCGGTACTAGTCTTGGTGCGAAGCGTACCAACTCCTTGAATCGAGTGTAATACTCTTGTACAATCTGCCCGCCTTGTCTTAGTGACAAAAACTCCTCGTACATGGCCGCCTTCGTACTCAGGGGGTAAAATCGGTCCCTGAGCAGTTCCATCATTTCAGTCCATGAATAGATCTCCTCGTCCTCTCGTATCTTTCCCTGAGTGGCTTGCCACCAGTCGTCTGCTTCACCTCCCAAGTAGTATGAGGCTACATGCACCTTTTCCCCTTCCGGGCACTTAACCGCGCTTAACAACTTGTCGAAGGTCCTAATCCACTCCTCTCGTTTTGCAGGGTCTTCCTCGCCGGCGTAGTGTGGCGGGTGGTATGGGTTCACCATGGCTAGGTAATTAATGCGAGCCTGTGGTGGAGGTGCCACAGCCGCTTGGCCCTGGTTCACCTGCGCGTTCCCTAGCGCAATGAGAACCTCTTCTAGAGTGCGTAGGCGATTACCCATGTTGTTTAGTATAGGGCCTGCTGGCTCTTCCTGAGCGTGTACACCCACGTTTGGTATCTGCATGTCGGGTTGCCTAGGTATTTCGTTGGTATTGGGAGGAATGGGCTGGACGCGCGGTCTCCCGCTCGGTGCCATTCTGTTGCAAGAACAAGTGATTTAGATTTTAAGGAAAATATAATGGACGGTTTATACAATGATTTTCTTTTAATAAGCGGTATTAGTGGATTTTTTTTTCTTTCGAAACCTCAGGGTCTAGGGTTTCAGGGTTTTGGGTTTTAAGGTACCCTTGTTTGATTGTTATCTCTTTATTAAATACATATATGTTGTTGGGACTCGAGGTACTCGTTAATCAGTATTATCATAAGGTTGATCACGTTCGCGTTTGGTTCGGCCATCTAATGTCGACAAGGTAGGTTAAAGTTAGAACATGCCAAATGTAAAGTTAATAAATCTTTATGCAAGTATGCATATGCAATCCCCCAATGAGTTTTAATTTATACATGCATTTATTTATCCATGGGTTTTAAAAATAATTTATCCTCATGGATATTCTAGAAATAAGGAAAAAGGTTTGGGCCACTATATTGGGCCAAAAGTAATAAATACTTAGGCTCAACTAAAAATATAGGTATTGGGCTAAGAAAAATATTTGGGCTTAGTAAATAAAAATATTGGGCTAAAATTTTTGGGCTCAAAAAAAAATTAAGATTTTAAATAAATAGTAAGTAGAATGATTGGGCCAAAAACTTGGGCTAAAAATAATAGTATAAAATAATAGTGGTTTTAAAGAGTAATGGTTTAAAAATAATACTGGTTTAAAAATAATAATAATAGATTTAAAAATATTTGGGGCTCTTTTTAAAATGATAGCTTTAAAATATTTCGGGCTCTGATACCACCCTGTAACACCCCGGTTTTGGTAACCCAGGCCGGGATGTCACCGCCACACCTCCCTAGCAAAACACGGTTTCTCCGAGCTTATTAAAGAGATGCAAGGCTATGATTTTTCAGAATTTAAAACATTCAAACAGCCCATTCATATATAATTTAAAAATAATACATCAAAGTTGCAGCGGAAATAAAGTTTATGCAGCGGAATTTAAAATATAGGGCCAACATGGCCAAACACGGGTTAAACAGGCCCGTTCATGCAATCCATGTAATATAAATAATTAAAAGCCCAAAATGATTCCTCAATGTAAGATGATGCTCCGTACTCTGTAATAGAAAAAAAATTGAACAACGGTTTTTATCAGTATTATAAAATACTGAGTAAGTCAATCCTCACATAGCAATAAAGGGGTTAATTTTTTAATAATTTAGATTAAACTTTTTGTCATGCATACAAAACACTTTATTTACCAATTTAAAAATAAGAATTTAGTTGCATGCTTTAAAGACACATTTAATTTCATAATTAAAAATTTAAGCATGGGCAATTATTTAAGACATGATTTAAAAACATGAATAGTGCCACGAGTAAATAAATAAAAATTTGAGCTTTTTAATATTTTCCCCGTTACGCCACCATCTCAACAATATATCATTTAGCCGGTGATCTGGCGGCCGCAGCCAATTTCATAAGTATCATTTAGCCGGTGATCCGGCGACCTCAGCCAATTTCATAAGTATAATGTATCATTTAGTCGGTAGCCCGGCGGCCGCAGCCTATCCGCCATACCCAGTACCACTCCGTCGAGCCTCGAGTAACCCATACGGATACACCTGAGAGGGTAGGCCCGTTGGCCGAAGCCAAATCCGCCATATCCCGTACCACTCCGTCGAGTCTCGAGTAACCCATACGGATACACCCGAGAGGATAGGCCCAAATTAAGATGCCGTTTTGGCAACCTTTCGCGCGGGGTCACCATCGTCCATAAAGGCACGAAGTGAATAGTTAGGAGGGCACCCTGCAGAGCACTCACCCCCTAATTTTATGTAACCAATGTAACCGATATCCTTTCAATTTTAGTGTAACGGGATTTTCAAAAATATAGCTCTATCATATAACAAGATTTCGATCGTTTGTTTAGAAATTTCAAGATCTCACGAGTTTAAAACCGATCGATGTCACAGTTTACGCCTTTTCAGTTTAAAAATCCATTTCTTAGGCGATTGATCTGAAATTTTCACAGTATCTCAAAAACATCCCAACGAACAACTTTCATGTTTCGAGTTTTTCGGAAAAAAGATGGGAAGCATGTCAAAAATCAAGTTTTCTACACAAACAGTATGCTGCCAGGATTCAGGTTTGACACCGTTCAAAAATTCGACCTTTTAACATATCAAATGGACTCCAAAAATTCTAAAATTTTATATGCACATACTAGACATGATTATATACAACTTTTGTTTAGATCACAAAGATTAGTTCGGACTAGAAATGATAGAAATATGCTCATCAAGTTCGGTTAAGGAAACTGTCAACTTTTGAAAATTCTTTAAAAACGCAGAATATGTCCGATACGATTTGGGGTATCAAAACTCGATGAAAATCTCTAAAATTTTTACACATTATAGCTTAAGATCTTAGGATCAAAATCTTAGTTTTGAGTTTTTCGGTTTGAACACTCGAAGTAAGAGTTTTGGTCGGATTTCAGAAAACATGTAGATTGGGGTCTTTAGGTTCGATTTCAACGTTTCGTTTTAGATCCAATGTTTCGGATGCCCTTAAACCGCCCATATTGATATGGAAGGTATTGACTTACAGTAAGTGAGTTCTTGAACGTCCTAGGGTCGATCGATTCGTCCAAAATCGCCACGAACGGATCTACGCAACACGTTCTTCTTCTCCTTTGGCCACGAACGTGTTTGCAAGTAAAGATCCGTAAGTTAGAATGTTGATTATGATCTTAAAACAATAAGGAAACTTGATTTACATCTTACCAACAATCCAAAGCCTGCAAATCCTTGATCTACACACTTCCTTGGTCGGATTTGGTTGCCGGAAAGTTGCCGGAAGGTAAGAACTTTGTGGCTTTGGTTTTTGGGAGAGTTTGGGATGAAACTTGGGTGTTTATGGCTGAAATGGGGTGTTAGGAGCACCTAATATCATCCAAGATCTGCTCCCCCCGAAGTCAATCAAGATTCCCACGTTTGGGACCCAAAATATGGCAAAAAAGTCGCCAAAACGCGTCATTGCCGACTGCTACAGTAGCATGCTACAGTAGCGTGCTACAGTAACTTTTTTTTTTAAGATTCTTATCTTCAAAAAAATTAAATAAATAAATAAATAAATAAATAAAAATCATAATGTGGGAATTATTTGTGATCGTTGGGACAATTCGATAAACTCGTTTCGAGTTGCTATCTTCCGATAAATAATTAATTCCGCTCTCTCGGAATTATTTCGGTTCTAATAATTAAATCCAATTCTTTATTTTTGGATTTAAATTTTTTTTTTATGGTGATTTCTCGGGTATTACAAGTTCAATGTGGTTTAGGGATACCTGATATTAAAAAAAAAATCTTGTAATATAATAAAAAACTGCATGACCTTATTACATATATATTGTAGTATAAAAAGAATAGATGCAATCGTGGTCCCATAATGCTGTGCAGACAAGAATAAGGTTACCCTAAAATGAGACCTTAGGATTGGTAAACTGCGCTATTGCCAACCCCTCATCGCCTTTACTTAGTTTACTACTACTAATTTGCATTGTACTGAAACAGCTGCATTACCAACGACATATTGCTTAATTAAATAACAACCATCCCCTGCCTTCGTTTGTCCTTTTCTTTATTGGAGGGCCAACCAGTACTTACTTTAGGGCTGCTTTTCTTTTGCATTTTTAATTTAATTATAATCTTTAGAATCAGTGGTCCTAATTCTTTCTTTAATTTCCCTCAGGCCTCAACTTTGTGATCGTACCATGTGATCCTTAGCTGTATCGATAAACGATAGATCAAAATGCACAATTAGGTCATCAGTATATGATCAGCAGGATAATTGGTCGACAGACATTTCATGTGAGATGTTGTCTACATATGGGGTTGACGAGTGAAGACGTGTCCTATTATTACTTTTTCAGTGTAGTAATTCAGACAGTGAATCTTATTTAGATTAGTGTCGTGGTCGATCCAATCACTGTCATGAATTTATAGCTGTTGACGATTTTATTAGTTTATACTTATTTATATATCTCAAAGGAAGACTGACTATCTTGATAATAATCAATTTTTAGGCGTGGTTGTACCTTCCTGCTTCCCTTGAACTATAGTAAAAAAAATTCAATTTGTTCTTAAGGGCTTGTCGTCATATTATTGTATATTATTTGCTGCTACATTTACTAAAAAGTTATATGTAGATATACTGTTTCTGGTTTTAACTGAAAAAAATTGATGGAACGAAAAATTCTCTTACAGAGTTCGAAATTATAAAATCACAAGCTTTGGTTATGTGATCATTTCCTTTAGTGAGATTTGATCTTCTTTGGGTATTTAAAATATACAGTATATAGTTTTGAAGTCACCAGTTTCTTCCCTTTTTTTTTATCCCTTTGTTCACAATTCTTTTATTTACATTTATTTGGAATTGTTCAACAAATTATCAACGAGGTGAGGAATGTTTATGATCATTGCTATTGCAATTGAAATGGTACGTACGTCGTCCTTTTGTCCATGCCTAGCGTTAGAGTGCATATTTGCTTGGGAAAAAAAAAAAGAATAAATGGTTCTTTTTTTTTTTACAAAACAGTCAAATCAATCATTTTGTTTTCTTCAATTGGTCCGCTATATATATTAATTACGTCCAAATCAGTCAAAAAGAATAATTAGTGAACATGTTCACTAATTATGCCCTAATTGCTAACGTGTCAAATGTTTTTGCCCAATCTCTCCATTTTTTTGGCCAAAAATCTAAATTGGTCTGTTGGTAAATTTTTGCCAATTTCATGCAGTCCAATGTGCATTTTAAAAAACTAATAATTCAAGTTCGGTATATGCAAAAATTCTAAAAATTTGATATTTAAAAACTACACAACGAGACGAATCTAACAAGATCCCACTTGACTTATTTTTAACTTCTATAAGTCGCTTGACCTACGTTTTCGATGTGAGAACGGGCTTCCAACAGAGGAGGTAGTTTTTAAATATCATAATTTTTTACATATACCGAACTTGAATTATTAGTGGTTTAAAATGTGCATGAGACTGCATGAAATGGGGCAAAAATTTACCAACGAACCAATTTAGATTTTTGGCCAAAAAACGGACTGATTTGGCTAAAACATTTGACACGTCAGCAATTAGGACGTAATTAGTGAACAATGGACTGTTTGAGATGTAATTAATATATGTAGCAGACCAATTGAGAAAAAAAGTACTGACTTGGCTTTTTATTTATTTTTTTAAAAAAAGGACCATTTGTTCGTTTTTTTTTCCATATTTACTTACATATCACAACCAGTCACATTATGAGAATGGATCCTACCCTCGGTCATAAAGTTGAGTGAAAGACATAAAATATTGAAGAAACATAGGTTGAAATTGACGATAGTAGTTTTACTAAATAATTTGAGTAGATGCACTACGTAGTATATACTTACTCCGTTTTTAAAAAATTGAAATGGACCCACAGTGTACGTAGTTCAATATACATTTTAAATAATCAATAACTCAAGTTCTGTACTAGTAAAAATTCTAAGAGTTCGATATTTAAAAACTACTCGCCGAGACGAATCTAACAAGATCCCACTTTACTATATTTTAACTAGTATAACTATGATAAAACTTTAAGTCAAAATGCATGTGTGAATAGTACTCAATTTCCAAATGTTTCATCTATTCAAAAACAGAGGGAGTACTATATACTCCCTCCGTATTCAAAAAATTTTAACATTCCTTATTTTCATACAATTCAATATATATTTTTAAAGAGTAATATCTCAAATTTTATAAAATAAAAAATTATAAAACTTTAATATTATAAAACTACGTAATTAGACGAATCTTACAAGATCTCACTTGTTATATTTTTATCTTACGTAATTGTGTGAAAAAATCGAATTAAAATTATGCAATAAATAGTGTTTACTATGCAAACATTAACATTATATAAATATGGAGGGAGTATATATTACCTATGTATTCAAATATTTGTTACATTTCATAATGTGGTACTATTCACATACAGACTTTCACTTAAAGTTTTATCATAATTATAGCAATAAAGAACCTATCCCTCGACTATATTACCAGTTAAAATATAGGCAACTGAGATCTTATTAGATTTGTCTCATCGTGTAGTTTCTAAATATCAAATTTTTAGAATTTTTTCCTTGTACCGGATTAGAGTTATTAATGGTTTAAAATATGCATTGGACTACATGAAATGTAGATCCGTAAAAAATTTTTGAATACGGAGGAAGTATATTTTTAGCTTAAAAGAAATAGTAACTTTATCAATTAGAGTAGGATGCACACCCATTGACATCTATATAAATCCACTATTGGCATGTTTAGTGGCGGAACTGAAAATTTTTTACGAAAATTTAAGAAAATCAGGCTAAAACGATGGCGTGCTTACAACGGCAAAAAAGATTTGAAATATAACAAGGAAAAGGGTTTCCAAAGGGAGTAAATCAAGCTCTCAAGACCTGAAACCACAAGTCCACCCACATAATAACACACCAACAGGCAACATCATTTAAAAGGGATGAATTATTTTGCATCTTTCAAAGCAAATAACTCAAAAGCACGTTAAGAAGAAGATATATAGCATGTCTTGGAATAATTCAATCACATGAAAAATCATTAAAACCCCATTAGAAGATGAATTTTTAACTTTTTTTCGGTCGCTCCATAAAAATTTTCTTGTAGCCTAATAGGCATTCAAAGATATGATTTTATGAGAATATTGTGCCATGAAGCATATCGGTGGTCCAATGATAGTAGGTGGCGTTTCAGACAAGATTTTTCCATATGCAAAGTTTTTGATTTACAAAAACCATATATAGAAAGAAGATATTTGGTAGCTAGCAAATTGGTGTAAGTAAAATTATAAAAAAGTATATATCTAAAACTATACGGTTAGAGGATTCTAACAAGACGGGTTTCTATAATGGCATAACAATTGCCAGCAGGTGCAGACAAACTAAAAATAATGTATATCCCTTCATAAAGTGATGTATAAGCTTTATAAAGTAATGTATAGAAGTTAGTTTGTTTTCTTATTAGGTTTTGGTTCATAAACCCCGTCCATTATTTTTTATACTCACACATCATTTCATATACACATACCCATCAATTTTGAATGTGCCAGCATCTAAAGGCCGCCAGCACCCAAACGATTTCCTTGAAAAATCATGTACATTAGGACCACAATAATTTCTTGGGTAAATCAAGAGTTTTTTTTTGGGGTAATATCGTAGTCATTTACGGTACGTTTGGTTGGAGAGATCTTAGATTACCAGTGGGAATGTGAGATTGCGACAATCTTATTTTTTGATATTTTAAGGTTACTGCATTTGGTTGGATTGAGAATGCCAGATTCCTATATAACATAAATAGACTATAATGTCTTTAATTCAAACTGTTATTTAAGAGTTTTCATGAAGTTTATTTCTCATTAATTCGATGTTTCATCATTTATAATAAAATTGAATGATTGAAATATATAAGTAAAGCTTAAGACATTACAATGACAATTATGGACGACCGACTAAACATTTTACATACTTAAGCCAAAACAAGTAAAAGATCACGAACACCGAGGGCAAGGTCGCGGAGACAACCTGTCCTGGATTAATTGGACCCAAAGCACATTTGGATTAATGTAAATACAATCCCATTACGCTATCTATGTTAAGTATTTATCTTATTGCCTATACATGTAGTAGCAATGTCAATAAGTAATTAAATGCATTGGAAGTGTACAAAGTGATGCAGATTTATTGGATTAATTTTCAAATGATAAATAATAAATTGAATTCGTAGTCAAGAGAAGAATGAACTGGAGATAGTCAAGAGAACACAATATGGCGGAGAACACAGGGAAGATAGTCAAGAGAAGAAAGAGCAAAACCGACCTCAAAAGGAATTCGTAGAGCGCTCTGCTGGTATAGCACTTTTTTAATGTGAATGGCGGATGCGTTTTATAGGGTTAAAAAAATAAATAAAATGGTTAAGTTTTAAAATTGGTTGATGTATGGTTTTAAAATTTAAAAGGGTATAAAAGAATTTAATGTAAGATGAAATGGGATGCCTGGTAATCTAAGATTACCTGGCTTGTAGACGGGAATCACATTCCCATAAATCTTAGCCAACATTCCCACTTGGTTGGGAATTTAACATTCCTTCTTAAAAGATTACCCCAACCAAACGTGTGAATGTGTCATTCCCTACAGAAGATTCACAGGGGGAATCCAAGATATCCCAAACCAAACATCCCCTTAAGTTTAATGGATGGCGGCTTAATTATTAAAATAATACAGATAAAATATTCCGTTCCCAAAATGATACGAAATCGCCTGTTCAGGCGATTGAAAAAAAAATAAATATTTTATTCCTGATCGTCTGTTGAACAGACGAGTAGATAAAAAAATGGTGAATAATTGTAATCCAACACTATTCATTATTATTTTATTCATTGATAATGCAAATCACCTGCGATTACAACTATTCATCATTTTTTTTAATTTTTCTATGGCCCATTATCAAAACTTTGTTTAAACAACTATTATATTACTATTCATGCTAACTACGTCGATTTCCATTTAACTTGTCTTATATATTCAGTTTAACTTGTATTATATGTTTTCTGCATACAATTTAAGACATTTTTAAATCCTTAATATTTGAAATAATATATAACAAAAAATTATTTAAAATATGTATGTATATATTATGAAATTATATAATTATATTATATGATTATAACAAGAACCAACTCAACTACTTTTCTTAAATATATTTGCAATAAAATTGATTCAAAGTTAAACAATAAATAGTAAAAGAAAAAGTCAAAAAAGACAACTTACCTAGTAGAGAGTACTACTGGTATTTTATACTCCTTTTTGAGCTTACCTACAAGTATTTTATACTCCGTCCCGCGAAATATGACACGTATTCCTCTTTGAGCTGTCCCACGAAATTTTACACCTTTCCCTTTTTAAAATAAATTAAATTAATATAAATATGATTAGAATCTTAATGATTTTCAAAATCCCATTAAAAGTAATTACTTAAACTATTTTGCACAATTCCCCATACAATTTTATTTTTCTACATATACCTTAAATTTCTTTAATTCTTCATATTTTAAAATGGGTACAAATAAAAATTATATAAAATATATATTCTAAAATTATAACGAAACCACACTTGAATATTTTTTTTAATTAAATCATTACCATAATATTAGGTTCAAGTTATACAATAAACAAAGTGAAAATTCATTAAAATTTTAAATACAAATATTCATAACACTTTAACCACTAAACTTCACTATACAAATTACTGTGTACAATAGAAATGTCACATTTCGGGGACGGAGTAATTTAATTTCAGGTCTCAAGAAACAAAGGCATGATATGAAAGAAAGAATATAATGGTCAGATTAATCCCAAAAGCCAATGGTCCTTTAATCAGGGAGCAACTTCCTAAGTAAAGTACCCCCACCTCTCCACTAAATGTAACTGCCTTTCCTTTCCCCTTTTACTATTATCTCCAACTGCAACCAGTCCCCGGCCCCTCTGTTTATGTCTAGGGTTGTTAATTAGTCGAACCGAGATTGAATATTGACCGAGCTATTTCGAGCTGAGCGTTGACCGAACTTTGATCAAATTGAGCCGAGTTCGAGTATTAATTTTATTCTCACATAATTTATAAAAAAAAACTTATATAATATATTGCATATATGAAGTACTTAATTATATTGTTCCATCTGTTCCAATAAAGATGTCAGGTTTGATTTGGAGTAATATTTTATATAATTTTTATATTTACTAGTAATAAATATATATAGATATATGTATCGGAACCTTCATTTCATAACCTTTTAGAAGGAGATGCATTAATTATATATAGGGTATGACTGCGGGAAATATAGTTATAGATTCTATATTTATTTTAAAGTCTAAACAAATACAGTACTAGTACGGTACATTTCAAATAATATGTATAATATGAGACTTGTATTGTAAGTTAATAGAACACGAGTTTGTTCGCGAACTTTTTGAGCCAAACTCAAAGTTGTTCGGCCTTGACTCATTAATACCCCTATTTATGTCACATCCTTCCCCACAAACTCCCGGACTCCATATTCCCAATTGCCCTTTTGGAATCCCTAATTTTATAAACTACCCAGTACCCTCCCTTTCTTTGTTCAATCCACAAACCAACAACACGACAGTCCACAGGCCCTAATCTCGGACCTCGCACCATGTTCATGTCCTTTCGCTGTGTGTCCCCCACCCCCCCTCCTCTCTTTCTTTCCTGTTCGGCTTCATCTCTACGCTGACACCTCACCCACTACTTTTACTATTTATCGAAATTCTTTTGATTGTTATTGCAGCATAGGATTCTGGAAAACGCCAAATTAAGTGGGGGTAGAGCCGTAGAGGAAAGGGGTCACGGCGGTCAGTCGGTCACCCTCTGACTAGGGGGACTGTGGTCTATAAGTAATTAAGTACTATATCAGTGCTTGACACATACTACATCTTTCAAGAATTGCTGTTGGTTGCCGACTCACTACTGCATGAATCAAGCACCAGAGATCAGCCAAGGGAGTATTGATTATCCATTCTCTATTATTTTTTGCCTTCCGCCCCTTAAAAATTGATTCTTTAATTTTCTTTGCTTTTATCCATAAAACCCTAATCTAGTAGTAGTAGTGTGATCAGAAATTTCAGCAGTAAAAGCTCCTTGATGTAAGGCGTCAACTGGGAATTCAGATTCAGACGAGTCAGTCCAAAAAGGGTTTGTCTTTGTGGATATCCCGTGTTCAGATCTAGCAATTCCTGTGTGGCTGAGAAAATTTTGGGGGCAAAGTAAAGGGGAAATTAATGAATGGGTTGGGAAAGTAGAGAGGGAGAGAGAGATTGAGAGAATTGACAGAAGAGAGTGAGCACAAGCGCACAATTGTATAGAGAGGTATACCTTTGTGGGTGCTTGTGCTCACTTCTCTTTTGTCATCTTCCCTCTCCTTATCCCTTTCTGGTTTTTGATGTTCTTCTATTTCCCCCCACCATTTTAACAAGAGAAAATGCCATGATTCTTTGGAGCTGATGTGTAGGTTCAGATATCCACCCACTTTTGTCGACTGCTCTTGATGATGAGATTTTCTAATGTGGTACTATTTCTGCCTTTTTCAATTATTATGCTGATGATTGATGATTGATTCACTATGCCATGATTCGGTTATGTATTTGGGGCCTTTGAAGGCGGGTTTTTTGATGTTGCTCTTGGAGAGGACGAAATCGGTTATCTGGCGGAAGGTAAGCCTCTTTATTTTTACTACATTAACAGATAAAACTTGGTACTCTATGGTCTAGACATTTCTAGTGTACTGATGAAAAATATGTCTGCATTACTACATAGAATGATGGATGCTTGCACATGGATTTCAAGATTTTTGTTGAATTGCCTTAACATTGATCTGTACTCTTAATTTGTGTATAGCTCCATTTGCAGGCCTCATTTTCTTTATTTATTTAGAGGGTTTTACTGTATTGCTCAATCTATATATAGACTGATTCTAAGCTAAATCTGAGTTTAAGTTAAAATCTAATTCAAGAAGCAAATGTAGCATATTGGAGATAGATTTTCTGTTGACTACTAATGTATCAAGGAGCATTGTTATTTTTGAACCTGATTCATTAGGATTTAGCAGATTTCTTTTGAGCTGTGCATACCCCTCAATTTAGAAATGTGGGGTGAAATAATGTTCTAGATAGTTGATCGTAATTACACATTTAGATAAGCCAACAATAGTTAGGGAAAATGAATTTCAAGCACTATCAAAGTCAATATATTAAGTGAAAAGATTGTCTATGGGCGTGTTGAATAGCTCCCTCAAGATTATTCCTTTGTGTCATGCTTCTCTTGGTTGATAGAAATGGGGTTTCAAATATGTAATCCCATTGGAGTGTTCTAGCTATCCAACATGTTATTTAGATAATTGTATGTTGCAGCAGTTATGCAAAGAAAAAGTGGGAACAAATTGAATGAAATATTTGTCATTCATTGTTTCTTGAAGTGAAAACTGCACAATGGCTTTGGATGAAAGTATTACACAACATATAAAGTTTTTATATGTCTTTGAGTTTTGTAAAAATAAAAAAAATTGCCTTTTCTAGAGCAATTGGTGATAGTAGTGTACTTTCAAATTACAATTTTAGAAGATCCAAGTATTAGGTCTTGAATGTATAGATTCAAATATATGCTTATGAGTTAAATATTAGTGGAAATAGTTTCGAAATTATAATTATTGTGTTTCAATTCGAAGCTGCATTCAAGCTTATAATCAAGTGGTGTATTTGTAATGACTTTTTAAATAACTTTAATTTCATTGAAGTCTAAAATGCCTAAAGTACTTAAAAAATGCTTTTTCTGTAGTCAATTCATAGGGCACAATAAATTTTGCTTCTCATTTTGTCTATTGCTTGTAGACATGATGGACCACTTCTTGAAGGAGGTGATTGGCATTTCATAGGGTGCCCTAAGGTTGATCTTTACATTTGCCATGCATGCATGGAGAATAGTAAAAAATTGGAAAAATAGTGTATATACTAATTCCTTGGGAATTTTAATTATTTATGACAAATTCGATGGAAATAATTGCAATATGGCAAAAAGATTGAGTAGTATTGAAACCAGGAAGACTACAATACCAAACAATCTAGCAAAAGAGGAACAAGCCTCAAGCATGTCTGAAAATAGATTAGTTCATCCATATAAATTTGTTTCCTATATACATATGATGAAGAAATTAAGGCTGTATTGAGCGGGATGGGAAAAAGAGTGATGAAATATGGGATTAGATTGAATTGAAAGAGAATGGAAAATTTGAAGCATTGTTTGGTGTACAGGCATTTCAATATAATTACTTAAAAGATCGCATAATTGATTATATATATATGGTGATAATATCTTAAAATTGTTGTTGTAATCGAAATATAGTACTGTTGACATAATGTTTTGGTGACAATAGTCTTGAAATAAGTTCTCGCTATATTTCTGATAACCTGATAATTATTGTTACAAATTTGATTTTTGGTTGTCAGTAAATATTTTCATAAATGTATTTAATTACAAATTCTCGCAATTGTTCATAAATATATTAAATGTATTTGCATATATGCATTTGAAAAAGTTACAATGAAATTGTTGTCTTGTATTTGTAACTACTTCAGTGCTGGTGTTAATATTTTTTTAAATAACTAATAGTACTTCTATGACAATTACATAATTTTTTGTAGTGAGGAAAATTTGATGGCCTTTTTTTTAAAATTAATTTTCCATTGTGTGGTTCAGAATTGAAACTAAAAGTTTTGGAAGAATTTTAAGGAAACTTAAATGCTTATGAGTTTTTTTGGAGGTGGGGATAATTTTTTGAAAAATCCCAGACAAATAGTTTTTCGAATATTTGAGCATAAATTCTGGTTGAAATGGTAGACCGAGGAGTGTATCCATGATCCTTAGTTAATCTCAAACACTATAAGTTCAAGTTAATGTAAATCTTTTGCAATCGAGTATGTAAGAATTTGAATATAAGTCAATCATTGAATATTACTTGGTGCTTGATCAAGGCAACTTGAATTCAAGAACTGAAAGCAGAAAGCTACTTAAAATTATGAATTTTAAGAGTTTGATATTTAAAAAGTGGAACTTTTAAGAAAATTCCAACAAACTTGATTTTTTGAATGTTTGGGCATTGATAATAAATTCTAGCTAGAATGGTGGTAATTCTTTTATAAGGTAGAATGGATGATATTGAGCCAAGCTAAGGTTAAAGCTGTCAAAACTAGCTGAGCGAAGCTAAGTAGTTCTTGATGCGGACCGTTAATAACCTGGTCGACAAGCTCAACTCATTAACCTTATGTGTATAAAATTATGCTTGGATTTGTTAAGTTTAAACAAGCATGCTGAGGTCGAGTTCGAAATTAATCGTTTGAATCACAATTTTGAGTTTAAAAGTAAAGCTAAACTCATTTTATTATTTCATTAAATAATTTAATATTGTAAATACTTATTAAAATATTTAACAAATACTATTGCATAAAATATATTATACTTTGAGAAAGGATATGATTTAAATTTATTAAAATATCATATGCTTAAATTATAAATATTCAAGAAATTTTGAGAAAGAATACATGCTAGCTATAGAATGGTAGAAATTGTTTTAGCTAGGGAGTATGGATGATATTGAGCCAAGCTAAGGTGTTTGAGGTTAGTCTAATGCAAGTCTTTCGAAGTTGAGCGTAAGTTTGAGCATAAGGTAAAGTTGAATAATTGAAGTGGCAAGATAGTGCGAAAAATCCCTACTACAATATATTCTCTCTCCGTAATTTAGAACTATGTTTATAAATTTTTAGTTTTTGATACCATGTTTGAATGAAAAATGGATACTTTATGCAGTTTTGAGGTATTTTAAAACGGCATTCTATTTTAGGTGTTTGATCTCCCCTCCCCGATTGACCCAAGGACGTTTCATCCCTAAATTCCCAAATTTGATTGCCCAAAATCGATCAACCTTAAATTTGACTTCTGATTTAAGAGTTTAGAGCCGAGGATGTCAGGGGGGTGATGGGAGGATTTTGCATTAGTTACACACGCACTATTACTATTGGTTAATTTATTTAAAATAATTAAAAGCGTATGTAAAACTTTCTTGTTGAGTAGCTTAAAATTATTATTCTCTCCGTCCCATTTATCAAGTCTTGATTGATTTTTACACACAATTTAATGCACATTTTCAATCATTAATATCTCAAAATATGTACAACAAAAAATATGTAAAAAAAACATGTATTCTAAAACTACATGATTTTACGATTTAACAAGACCCAACTCGACTTTTTTTTTTTTCCAAATATATACTTGCAATAATATTGAGTCAAAGTTAAACAATGAACACTGTCAAAAGGTCAAATAAAACAACTAAACTGGGACGGACGGAGGGATTAATATTATTATTATTATTATTATTTGTAGCATCAATCTAGAATATTGAACTTAATTTAATTAAACAAGTAAATTGAAATTAGTTTGCTTGATTGGAGCTTGCGCTTTTTTTTTTTACCCTGAGTGATTGTGAAATATATTTGCTTGACTTGATTTGTAAGTATCTTGCTAAAAAAATCGCTTATCTCATTGTCTAAAAAGGCGGTAGCGAGGCGCGCCTTGACTTGAGGCGGCAACTTTCCGCATTTGAGGCGCCGCCTTAAGCCCATCCCATAAAACATCCGCCTTACCTGTGTTGTGTCAAGGCGGTCGGGGCAGGTGAGGCGGTCCGAGGAACGACCGCCGTAGATGGAGCATTGCCGGGTTGTTTGGATATGAAACGAAAGAAAATACGAGATCTTTGGAGGCTGGAGCCCTTTCTGCCAAAACTAGGGATTTGTATATTCTTATGAGGAAGCAGGATGAAGAAGACCGAAAGGTTGATTTTAGACTTTAAGATAGGGCCCACCAGATTTTAATAAACCTTATTTATAAAATATTACTAGGATTCATAACACCTGTATTAGGTATCAATAAATATGGTTCAAAATATTTGAACAGATATTAGTACTAGCATAGTTATGCCAAAATAATTTTAAAAAATATTCTCTCTTAAATTTTTAATATATAACATATAATTTTACGCATTTTTCAATTAATGCCTCGATTTTACGCCTCGGACCGCCTCGAGGCTTACGCCTCGTGATTTTGTAACGCCTCAAAAAAACGTACTTTAAAACATTGGCTTAGCTTGAACTCAATTGAATTTTGTTTAGGTAGAGTATCGAGGAACCAAAAGAATCAAGAAGCCAAGTTTTGAATATTAAGTTGTTTGCCCGATTACTTGTAAAAGCTTTTGCTAATTGAATATATTTTATATTGATGGTTGCATATATTGCCTTTTGTTTCATGTTTGTCACATGGACCTTTTTGCAGTGGCAAGCGTTATGGAATTGAGTGAGTATTAAATTGGAAATTTTATAAATTCTGATTGGATTTGGGTATTTGGTTGATATTCATAAATTTTTATTGTGATTGAATTGGATTAGTTTTAAATTTAGCACTTTCCACATAACCCTTGAGTCTAAAAGAAAAGCAACAAAGTATATGGTATTAATCAATGGAAGGAGCTGAGTGATAATTCTTCATTTACTGAGCAGTTGTTTTACTTTTTTTTTAATTTTTTTTTTTGTTTTTGATTATTGATTGTTGCTGTTTGCTGACAATAATTTCATTTTTAAGTGAAAGAATCAAATAGGTACAACTAAATATATTCTACTTGGCAAAATCTAGTTGAGGAGAGCATTAAGGTTTTCTTACCCAACCTCAAGGACCTCACACCACTACTCGAGCTGGACTTTACACGTAGGTACACCCCCAAGCTTGGGTTGAGTATTTTATAATTGGAAATCTTGTCTAACTCGAGCTACTTGCCTTGTTACTAACCCCACCTCTATGTTTTCCCTCACTACAAAAAAAAAAAAGAAGTTTTTGCGACATAATTTTTTCCATTGCAAATTATTGAAATATCTTTAAAAATACACTATTTTGGCTGTCATGACAAAATTTATGATGGATTGAATCAATTTCCATAAAAAGAAAAAAAATTATTGTTGCAATTATGAAATTTTCTTGTAGTGAATTAAACATGCCCATGCATGTTAAAAGTGCATTCGTGCATTCTGTATGGTCTCTCTTACAAATTATGCTTGAATTTGATAAAGAATTGGGTCAGAGCTAATATCATTAGTCTTGATAGGTTATATTCTTGCTTTTTACATTGCAATGCTATTGAAATGCCTTGTTGAAATAAACCGGGTTCTATTCGCTTCGGTGAAGAGGATTGAGAAGTAAACATTGCCATGTCTGCTTATGTTCCTTCGTTGGAAGATTGACTCTTTTCCTCAAATTTTTAATGTAGAGAAAAAAATGTCCTGTCCAGTTCAAATGATAACAACTGTGTGTTTATTCTAGCCTTAATAATGTTATGATCAATAATCGCTCATTCTCACTGTTCAAGTGGTTCTTTCTCAAATGTTATAACAGCCCTATAAAAAGTGAAGTGAAATGAATTAAAATTTAAAGTAACATTTTAATTTGAATTGCATTGGGGAAAGTAAGTAAGAATTTGTGTGTTTGTAGATGTTCCTTTAATTCATCTCATATAAACTATTCAATTCATCAATAAGCTAGTAAACATTAGGAAGACTTTGGGATTTTTGTGTGGTCCTGAATGTTTCTTTTGAATAGAAACTTGGCACTTTGTCATAGCTAGTGTGGCTTATTATTGTGTGATAAGTGTGATTATTATTATTATTATTATTATTAATAACTCCTGGAACTTTTTGTAGCTAATATAGATAAAAGGTAGGACAACCTAGCTAGGCCTATGTGTAATTTTTAATTATATTTTGTCCTAAAGCTTAGTTTCATAAAACAATTAGAATGGGACACTGGACAAAAAATATCTTTTCCTTTGATGAATAGCAGATGATTGAAGCTGCAATTACTGTAAACCTTTCTACATTTGTCTCTACAGCCCATTGTCAAATAAAGAATTATATTCCCAAGGATTTTCATAAACTGAAAGCATATGATGTCTCATCTAATTGGTTTTCTTGAGTCAGCTTGTCTGCATTACTATTTTGTCTTGAATTCATGTTTTCATCATTGCTTAGAACTTGTTTCTCAAATGAGCCGCCCGAATTGTTTTTCTATATTCTTCTCAGATTCTTTCTAGTCCTGGAATTTGCTGCCCTATCTTGATATGTCTGTGGCCTCTTAACCTTTCCCTTGTTTTTGTGTTTCCATTAGCTTCAATATAAGTATGTATTTGGGTATTAGACTCGGTGAATTTTGAATTACTTCATTGGTTAAATCACAGCTTGTCAAGAAGTTTGATGAGTGTACAAAGCGAAGAAATGTTTTCATTGTTCATGGAATGAATTTTAGAATGTTTGATATGGTGATGGGCTGAGGTTGAGGTTTATCAAGTTTTGATACACACTAATTCTGGAACTCGTGTCGCTTATGTAATAACCCTGTACTGTTCGACAACTGTATCAAGCGAAGAAATGTTGAAGATGTTGACAAGTATATATGTAACAAGATGAAGAGCTTGACGACGCTGATGTGGGAGTTGATGCAACGGCTATTAATGTGTGAAATTTTTGGCTATGGATTGCTCAAAGAGGAAGCAATTAGTGTCCGTTAGGTTAGTTAACTTTGGAATATATTTTTCAAAGTTTTGGGTATGAACTATGAAATTTGTATGAGTTCAATTTATTATTATTATTATTATTATTTTTTTTAAAAAAAAAACTTAAAAAAGGGTCAATCGTAGAAAGGGTGGATTTGCTTTACTGTCTAGGCACCAACCTGAATTGTGGACCCATTAAGCTTGTCTTGGAGTCGATAAGAGAGTGTGAAGCTAAGCCACTGGATATATATTGCTTTTTGTAAACTCGACAATGTTCACATTTTCCAGTGTCCCCAAACCTAATGTAATGTAGTACATTCCAAAAACTCTGAAAATAGATGGCTTTTCAATATTTAAGAATTAAAATGATTTATTTTGTATTTTCTATTAAAATTTGTTAAAACACTGAAAATAGATGACTTTTCAATATTTAAGAATTAAAATGATTTATTTTGTATTAGAGAAATAAAAGGAAGGGATAGAGGTTGGTGGAGGGAATCGAACCTCCAATGGCTGAACCACTTGGGCTAAGTCCTCATCCACCAAAAGAATCTGTGAAATCACGGAAAAGCAAAAGCCAATGTGGTGGAATCATTAACAAATGCCCAATCATTGATACCACAGTCGTACAGAACACCAGTAGACAAATTATTAGTAAATAATAGTAATTAATAGGGGATATATGCAAAAGAGGCAGGCCTCTGATGAAGGTCGTGGATAAATGAATAACAGTAGTTGGTCCTTAAGGAGAATATAAATGAGCCCAGATAAATTAAACGCATTCCTATCGATAATGTGGATGTTTTCTGATTATCAAACGCAGCATATTATTTACGTAGGGGAGGCGGCTGCTTGTTCGAGGTGAGCATGAAAGCTCCACCCATATAGGGATTCTTTCTAGCAACACTCGATATTTATTCCTTGAAGATTACCAACAATCACAATCCGTTCTTGATCGGATTGGCCAACATTTTTCTTCTCACATGTGTCCTCGAAAATCTGATGAGTAAGCATTCGACCTTCCATCTAGCTTATTGTTTATCATTTCTGCAAATGCCCACATTTCAACGCGACCTCTACTCGACATCATCAATGGAAAATGGAAGAGTTATGCCAATAGCTACCTTTAGTTTCAAATTGTACCACCCACGACAAGATAAATCTCTCAGAAGCCAAACAAAGTAAGTCCACCTGAAAACACACAATCCATATAGTATTAATTTTGCAGCTCTTCAACAACATGGTTTCGGGGATTGAAATGAATATTCCACAAGCAAGAACCACTCGAAAGTTTCCTTATAGCAACACAATCGAAAAACAATACTATACAGTTTTGGAAACACATATTTTACAGCACAAATGTGGCATCATATTTAATCCCAAGTTTTCCATTACACTATGCTCATTTTCTCGATACCCTACATGAACTAGAAAGAAATTAGCACAGCGTCCACAAGCATCCAACCTAAAAGCAAATGCCCAAAGAAAGAAGATAGCACGTCTAACAAAATTCCAACCTGCAAGCACCATCCATGTGTATGCATCTAACGGGTTTCTTACATGGCTATGATTAGCTTTTGACCATATACTCATATGCATTTAATTGAACATGTTGCCAACAAAACCATACACCAAGAATAAGTAATATATATTATATATAAGTTCAATGTGCATGTATTGAGGAAATAAAGTAAGATCAATCTCTAATCATTATACGAAATTCAATATTCATATTGTCCTATAAATTATAAATGGGATTTCCATGCAATACAAAGATTCATATCTCCTCCTTCATATCCATCATTCCTATGCAAATTTGGCACCCAGTAAAAAGTCAACCATCGTGATACGTAATTTTGCATAAACATGGTTTCATGTGCACTTTAGAAATATTAGTTAAAAATTTATGCACAGCATACAATCTCTAGGTGGTGATTGAATTCAGAATTTCTATATACCAAGACTAGAAGAGTAAAAATATAAAGAACTATTATTTGAAGAAACTAAAAGTCATTAAAAGCTGAAAATTAAATCTGAAGTTTAAATTAACTTGTTTAAATGTATTTTTAAAAATTTTAACATCCGTGAAGACACAGGTGTTGGAATTACTACAAATTTCCCATTCCGTTCTACGCATGAAATTCAATTAATTTTCATAAGTATCAATAGTTAAGATACAAAAATAGACTCAATCTCTGAATGAAATCACCAAACAACACATAGTAAAATAAGAGAACATTTCAAAATCAATTAGCAAGCATATCATATCACTTTATCGAGAATCATTCTCAACTGTCATAAAGTGCTGGTAAACATAAACAAAGACTTGATCCTAAAACCCAAATTACAAAGCGGATACCGGCCACATATTAACACACAATGATAGGTACCATAAATTCATATGACTAAACACATTAAGTAGCAACAAATCTGCCATAACTGTTGCCACCAAAATATACTATACCACGGATATTATTTGCTACGAAAGTAACACAACCACCATAGCTAGCTAGTTATAGATTTACCATGCAATTTGCCACCAGAAAATACAATACAAAGTTTTTTTATACAAGCTGGAAAAACATATATTCTCATACAGGAATGGATACAAAATATTGGGATGTAGGTTCCTGAGATCTTAATTCTCACCTAGTTAGATTGGCTTCAAAGACAAAAAGAAGTTAGAATAAATCAAAATGAAGCAGGAGCAAGTTATATACAGTAGTATTTCACAATTTTATGAATAAATTTACTAAAAAATTATTATTATTATTATCTGAAATTTTTTGGAAACATACATAGCCAGTAAATGTTCGTTAAATGTGTTTTAACATACAGTTAGTATACAAGAATATATATATATATGTTTTTAAAAATAAATTACCTCCTACTGTCCTAGTTAATTACATTCAAGAAAAATGACAAAAAATTAATTAACAAGATATGTAAAATACATTATTTTTTTTTTTTTTTACCTAACACACACGCATATATGAATATACTCTTTGCACATAGGTGGAACCAAAATCTTAGTACTAATAAAAGTGGTTAAACGATTCTCTAATCTGGCTTCAACTTGATCAATGTGGATTCTTCTATCAGAAGCTCTTCCTTTTCCTTTTTTGATTTATTTATTGGTTTTTTTTAAATATAAGTATTGTATGAAGTGAGAGTAAATTAAAGACCATTCTCCTCTTAACAAGCCTAATGCTAAACTAATTAATTGAGTCAAGCATAATAGGCTTATTTCTTATCGAGTCCTCTAATAATTATATAGCCTCGGGCTGAAATCATTTACTTAATATATTAAACTAAGCTTACAAGCCTTTTTGTTTGGATAAGAACTCTGATCAAGACCATCATTTTCTAAAAGTCATGAGATTTACCATTCAACATGAACATATTTCTAAATAATTCCAACCTAAATTAATTTTTATTGTTAACAAAATCCTAGAGGGTAATAACTAGAATGCAATCAACACCAAATTAAAGTATCAAAATCTTGTGAATACTCCAGTTTCTTGTCTTGTTCTAAATAGTAGATAATTACCTTTTCTTTTTTCAACATTTCCCCACATCAAACTAATAAAGAACCCCACTTGCTCTCGCCCCCACCTCATAAACAAGTCGCTCTTAAATTTGTATTGTGACCTACTTATCATCTTGGGATTAAGCATAATATAGAAACATAATATAATTGAACTATCTTATTTTTGCAAGAGTGGGAGAGCTAGTAAATCGTTTTCCTGATGTATATTGATATGTATAAGTCCATTTTCGAAGGTAATTGTGAATGCCACATCAAACTGCCATCATAATCTTTTTGTCACAGGTGTAAAATTTATCCTTTCATACACCTTCAGGATTCACTTAAATATTAAATACCTCACCTTCATTTCCAATTATTAGGTTTAACCGGGAATGAGATCTTGGCATAGTGGTCATGTCCCTAACTTCCAACCTTATAGTTGGGGGTTCGATTCCGACCCGTCCCCCTATCTCTCCCCTTTATTCCCCATTTGTAATTTGTATGGTTTGGGCTCCCACACCTTATAGTTGAGGGTTCGATTCCAATCAGGCCCCCTATCCCTCCCCCCCCTATCCCTCCCTTGAGTGTCAACGTTTACAAAAAATGCACACTGCTAATGAGGTGAAGGTCGAGCATTGGTATAATCTTCAGTTGATTACTAATGAGAGTTCGAATGCACACTGGTCTTACCTAATAATTGATGTTGCAAAGCTCTCTTATTTTGATCCTAGATATCAGGATTAAGCATTACCGTGTTCTTTTTTTTTTTTAGGTTTGCAATTGCCCAAATTTTGGTGTGTACCATTTCACTTTTCTAAAGCATGGAATTCATTATTATCATCCATTTATACCCAAGCAACACAAAACCTAGATAGAGAGAACAATACAGATTAGAGACACATTCCTGATCCAGAGACCTACCTTTTTTAGGATAGGATACCATAATCTAAAACACTGAAAAGATGTTTGGAAACCATAGTGAAAGGATAGAGATGTAGCCACAATAAATACATTGAACTAAAAAGACAATTCATTTCAATAATCAACATTTGTTTGGGGGTGGGGGGTGGAGAGAGACTTGACATTCAAAAGATGATTCATCCCTTGTTGCTAGAAAATATATTGAAAGATTCTCACAAGAAAAATATTTAAACTACATTTTTTTGGTGTTTTATTCCCTCGAGCTATATACTTCACACCATTCAATATACTCATGTAAAAATAATTCTTTTTTTTTTTGTAAAATACTTTTGCTACCACCTCACTCTCCTAAATATTCTCACAAATTTCTAATCTTTCGTAAAATCCAATTGGCAAGCGAGGCGAACAAAGTATATTCAGATTGCAATTATGCAGTAATCAAGAAAAGAAAATGAGGGAAAACAAAAGATATGAAGTTGAATCGAAAGACTCATGACCCATGTGTTATCATCAACAGAAGGAAGGAATCCCAAATACACATAAATGAAAGGAGAAAAATATGTTCAAATTCAGCAAACGGATCAATTATATTATATGAAAATACATTTGGCAAATCACACAATCAAATATAAATAATGCCAATACAATTTGACAATTTTAGTTCAAAGAGTTGGATGCAAATATGCAAGTGAATATTACACCCCACAGGTACCCAAATTCTAATGCCAACATCTCTTCCAAGAAAGCATATGCAAAAGAAGGAATATTCAATCCAACCACGAAGTGAACAAAGAAAATCAAACTTAAATCCAAAATCCTTTTGATAAAAATAATAAAATACCTCAGATATCAAGATTCCAAAGGAAGTTGCATCTTATGCTTCGGCAAATTCCAAGTAGTGTGGCTTCTGTCCAAGAAATAATTTCAGTCGAGTGTCTACACAGCTGAATAAATGAAATGAAAGAAAAAGAAAATCAAATCAAATAACTTTAAAAATTAATCAGCAGAAACCCAGAAACGTTGAGGGCAAAAGAATTCCAATTCAAGATCTAGCATTTAGCTATTGAAAAAAAAAAATCATACCAAGAAATCACATGGGTCTCTCTAGCTAGCTAGAATCCCGAATTCGTATTGTGAAGCAAACCAATCTACCCGACCCATCTTCTGCTGCAGTCTCAGCAACCTTCAGTCTTCTGGGTTCTGATACAATGGGCACTCAAAGCATACAACATTTGCTATAATGAACCCCAAAATGGATCAATATTTGAAAAGCACACATAAAATAACACAGCAGAATCAGATTTGCTGCGAAAAATCAAACCATACTTGATTTAGAAATAAAAGAAGAGAGACGGAAACAAATGAGGTCTGGGAAGAAAGTGAAGCAGTACTCCCTTCTGTTGTGTACTACTCCTTATTAAAGAGCAGAAAGAATGCCTTCAAAACAATAGGGCATAAAAAATGAATTATTTCCGTTAAATTACAACAGTGGGCACTAATTAGGTGTCCCCTTCGGGTCCTTCACAAGTGTCATCTCCGACAGAAACATCAAAAGCAACGCTTCACAGTTCATACCCCCTTTCCAATGT